>JBAMJR010000093.1:0-5000 GCA_038501785.1 Myoxocephalus aenaeus
CTAGGGGCTGGACCAGGGCAAACCTGAGCCAGCCCTAACTATAAGCCTGAAACAGCCCTAAGTATAAGCGCTATCAAAGAGGAAAGTCTACTCTTAAATGAGGTGACTGTGTCTGCACCCCGGACTGAAAGTGGAAGCTGATTCCACAGAAGAGGAGCCCGATAACTGAAAGCTCTAGCCCCCAACCTACTTTTTAAGACTCTGGGAACCACAAGTAACCCTGCATTCAGTGAGCGTAACGCTCTGGTGGGGTGATATGGCACTATAAGCTCTTTAAGATATGATGGTGCATCACCAGCTAAGGCTTTATAGGTGAGGAGGAGGATTTTAAATATGATTCTCGATCTTACAACGTTAACAGGCTACACACAGTAGCACCATTTAGCTATGGCTGCAATAAGTCTGTTCTTGTTGTGGTGTCCATGTGTTTCTGAAGTCATCATTCTTGTCTGCTATGACGAGGGGGCGCAGAGTTAGCATCAGCTGTGTGTTGGCCATCAAGTGGTGTTTCAGACTGGATAGGCTACGATGATAGCTCAGTTCACAATGACTAATGGCACATACCACTTTGGTCTATAATAAAGTAGTTACAGTACATATTAATATAATAAAGTAGTTACAGTACATCATAATATAATAAAGTAGTTACAGTACATCAGACATGAAGGACAGAGCAACTGAAGGAAGTGTTCTCATGGAGACGTGTTCTCATGAAGACGTGTTCTCATGAAGACGTGTTCTCATGGAGACGTGTTCTCATGGAGACGTGTTCTCATGGAGACGTGTTCTCATGAAGACGTGTTCTCATGAAGACGTGTTCTCATGAAGACGTGTTCTCATGGAGACGTGTTCTCATGGAGACGTGTTCTCATGAAGACGTGTTCTCATGAAGACGTGTTCTCATGGAGACGTGTTCTCATGGAGACGTGTTCTCATGGAGACGTGTTCTCATGAAGACGTGTTCTCATGGAGACGTGTTCTCATGAAGACGTGTTCTCATGGAGACGTGTTCTCAGAGGACATGAAGACGTGTTCTCATGGAGACGTGTTCTCATGGAGACGTGTTCTCAGAGGACATGAAGACGTGTTCTCATGGAGACGTGTTCTCATGGAGACGTGTTCTCATGGAGACGTGTTCTCATGGAGACGTGTTCTCATGAAGACGTGTTCTCATGGAGACGTGTTCTCATGGAGACGTGTTCTCATGGAGACGTGTTCTCATGAAGACGTGTTCTCATGAAGACGTGTTCTCAGAGCCAGAGGACTGAGGAGGATCTCCACGTGGACCCAGACCTGAACTCAGACCTGGACCCAGACCTGGGTTCAGGTCTGGGTTCAGGTCTGAGTTCAGGTCTGGGTCCACGTGAACCTAGACCTGAACTCAGACCTGAACCCAGACCTGAACTCAGACCTGAACCCAGACCTGAACCCAGAACTGAACCCAGACCTGAACCTAGACCTGAACCCAGACCTGAACCCAGACCTGAACTCAGACCTGAACCCAGACCTGAACCCAGACCTGAACCTAGACCTGAACCCAGACCTGAGCCCAGACCTGAACCTAGACCTGAACCCAGACCTGAACCCAGACCTGAACCTAGACCTAGACCTGAACCCAGACCTGAACCTAGACCCAGACCTGAACCCAGACCTGAACCTAGAACTAAACCTGAACCCAGACCTGAACCCAGACCTGAACCTAGACCTGAACCTAGACCCAGACCTGGACCCAGACCTGAACCTAGACCCAGACCTGGACCCAGACCTGGACCCAGACCTGAACCCAGACCTGAACCTAGACCCAGACCTGGACCCAGACCTGAACCTAGACCTGAACCTAGACCCAGACCTGGACCCAGACCTGAACCTAGACCCAGACCTGGACCCAGACCTGAACCCAAACCTGAACCCAGACCTGAACCTAGACCTGAACCTAGACCCAGACCTGGACCCAGACCTGAACCCAGACCTGAACCTACAACCAGACCTGGACCCAGACCTGAACCTAGACCTGAACCTAGACCCAGACCTGGACCCAGACCTGAACCTAGACCCAGACCTGGACTCAGACCTGAACCCAGACCTGAACCCAGACCTGGATGTGGTTCAGTCTGCAGCTGGAGGTCCACTTGGTTCACCTGATGATTTATATTATTTATTTATTATATTCAGAAGAAGTCTGTTTGAAACCAAAGGTTCCTCAAAACCCAGAAGGAGTTCTGCTGCAGCGTTTAGTCTGAGACACACACACACACACACACACACACACACACACACACACACACACACACACACACACACACACACACAGACAGAGACACACACGCACGTACACACACGCACGCACACACAGACACACACACACACACGCACGTACACACACGCATGCACACACACACCTCCTCACCTTTATAATCTATGAACACACATATATATATATACATATGTGAGAACAACAGCATCTGGTTCTAACGTCAACAGAACAACAACATCAAACAAACAGGAAAGACTTTCAAAAGAAACATATTTTCCATATTTAAACGATAAAGAGTGAATGTTTTTTCTTCACAATTGTTTCACGTGAAGAGGTTCAACCATTATGAGATCATATTCCAGATCATATGTTCCAGAGGTCATATTCATGTTCCAGAGATCATATTCATGTTCCAGAGGTCATATTCATGTTCCAGAGGTCATATTCATGTTCCAGAGGTCAGATTCATGTTCCAGAGGTCATATTCATGTTCCAGAGGTCATATTCATGTTCCAGAGGTCGCATGCGTTTCATGCTAAAGAGACATTTATGGAAAGAATCATTTCCATAACCGAGAAATCAACTTGAGTCCTCACCTCTCTGCATGAGACTCATTTCCTTCTGAGAGGAAACCCTTCCGGGTCCTTCCTCCTCTCTGAAGGTTCTGCTTCCTGCTCACTGAAGGTTCTGCTTCCTCCTCTCTGAAGGTTCTGCTTCCTGCTCACTGAAGGTTCTGCTTCCTGCTCACTGAAGGTTCTGCTTCCTCCTCGCTGAAGGCTCTGCTTACTCCTCTCTGAAGGTTCTGCTTCCTCCTCTCTGAAGGTTCTGCTTCCTGCTCACTGAAGGCTCTGCTTCCTCCTCGCTGAAGGTTCTGCTTCCTGCCACTGAAGGTTCTGCTTCCTCCTCTCTGAAGGTTCTGCTTACTCCTCACTGAAGGTTCTACTTCCTCCTCTCTGAAGGTTCTGCTTCCTGCTCACTGAAGGTTCTGCTTCCTGCTCACTGAAGGTTCTGCTTCCTCCTCTCTGAAGGTTCTGCTTCCTGCCACTGAAGGGTCTGCTTCCTGCCACTGAAGGTTCTGCTTCCTCCTCTCTGAAGGTTCTGCTTACTCCTCACTGAAGGTTCTACTTCCTCCTCTCTGAAGGTTCTGCTTCCTGCCGCTGAAGGTTCTGCTTCCTCCTCACTGAAGGTTCTACTTCCTGCCTGCTGAAGGTTCTGCTTCCTGTCACTGAAGGTTCTGCTTCCTGCCGCTGAAGGTCTACTTCCTGCCGCTGAAGGTTCTGCTTCCTCCTCACTGAAGGTTCTGCTTCCTGCCGCTAAAGGTTGTACTTCCTGCCTGCTGAAGGTTCTGCTTCCTGTCACTGAAGGTTCTGCTTCCTGCCACTGAAGGTTCTGCTTCCTGCCGCTGAAGGTTCTGCTTCCTCCTCACTGAAGGTTCTGCTTCCTGACGCTGAAGGTTCTGCTTCCTGCTCACTTAAGCTTCTACTTTCTGCCTGCTGAAGGTTCTGCTTCCTCCTCTCTGAAGGTTCTGCTTCCTGCCGCTGAAGGTTCTGCTTCCTCCTCACTGAAGGTTCTGCTTCCTGCCTGTTGAAGGTTCTGCTTCCTGTCACTGAAGGTTCTGCTTCCTGCCGCTGAAGGTTCCGCTTCCTGCCTGCTGAAGGTTCTGCTTCCTGCCGCTGAAGGTCTACTTCCTGCCGCTGAAGGTTCTGCTTCCTCCTCACTGAAGGTTCTGCTTCCTGCCACTGAAGGTACTACTTCCTGCCTGCTGAAGGTTCTGCTTCCTCCTCACTGAAGGTTCTGCTTCCTGCCGCTGAAGGTTCTACTTCCTGTCACTGAAGGTTCTGCTTCCCCCTCACTGAAGGTTCTACTTCCTGTCACTGAAGGTTCTGCTTCCTCCTCACTGAAGGTTCTGCTTCCTGCCACTGAAGGTTCTGCTTCCTGCCGCTGAAGGTTCTGCTTCCTCCTCACTGAAGGTTCTGCTTCCTGCCGCTGAAGGTTCTGCTTCCTCCTCTCAGGTCTGGAGCAGAAGTGTAAGTCCGGCCCGGTGGACCTGGTCTTCCTCATCGACAGCTCCCGCAGCGTCCGGCCTCACGAGTTCGAGACCATGAGGAAGTTCATGATCGACATCCTCAACACGCTGGACATCGGCCTCAACGCCACCCGCGTGGGGGTGGTCCAGTACTCCAGCCAGGTACCGGGCCCAGGTCCTCATGCACGCCCTGTTCTGTGTTCCTCCTGAGGAGGATGATGATGAAGACGCCGCTCTTGTCTGCAGGTCCGCACTGAGTTCTCCCTGAAGAGCCACGGCCAGCTGGAGGCCATGGTGACGGGCATCCATCAGATCGTCCCCCTGGCTCAGGGCACCATGACCGGACTCGCCATCAGATACGTGATGAGCGCGTTCACCGCCGAGGAGGGAGACCGGCCGAAGGTAACGCGGCGCCGCCGACCCGCAAACGAGTCCGGGCCCGGGTTCACGTCCCCGGACTCTTCGTGCTCGACTATGAGATCCAGAACAACTTCCCTCCCAAAGATCCTTCTGTCTTAGATTCTGATTTAACGCAGAACCAGTTCTGATAGATTCTGAAGAGCTCTCCTCCCTCAGGTGCCCAACGTGGTCGTGATCGTGACGGACGGCCGTCCTCAGGACCGCGTGGCGGAGGTGGCGGCCGAGGCCCGAGAGAAGGGCATCGAGATCTACGCCGTGGGCGTGGCCAGGGCCGACATGGCGTCGCTCAGGGCCATGGCG
>JBAMJR010000093.1:10000-95000 GCA_038501785.1 Myoxocephalus aenaeus
GAGCTAGTAAAGAAAGGTCAAGTGTTTCCTATGCTAAAGGAGCTAGTAAAGAAAGGTCCAGTGTTTCCCCTGCTAAAGGAGCTAGTAAAGGAAGGTCCAGTGTTTCCTACGCTAAAGGAGCTAGTAAAGAAAGGTCCAGTGTTTCCTACACTAAAGGAGCTAGTAAAGGAAGGTCCAGTGTTTCCCCTGCTAAAGGAGCTAGTAAAGGAAGGTACAGTGTTTCATCTGCTAAAGGAGCTAGTAAAGAAAGGTCCAGTGTTTCCTCTGCTAAAGGAGCTAGTAAAGAAAGGTCCAGTGTTTCCCCTGCTAAAGGAGCTAGTAAAGGAAGGTCCAGTGTTTCCTATGCTAAAGGAGCTAGTAAAGAAAGGTCCAGTGTTTCCCCTGCTAAAGGAGCTAGTAAAGGAAGGTCCAGTGTTTCCCCTGCTAAAGGAGCTAGTAAAGAAAGGTCCAGTGTTTCCTATGCTAAAGGAGCTAGTAAAGGAAGGTCCAGTGTTTCCAATGCTAAAGGAGCTAGTAAAGAAAGGTCCAGTGTTTCCCCTGCTAAAGGAGCTAGTAAAGGAAGGTCCAGTGTTTCCTATGCTAAAGGAGCTAGTAAAGAAAGGTCCAGTGTTTCCCCTGCTAAAGGAGCTAGTAAAGGAAGGTCCAGTGTTTCCCCTGCTAAAGGAGCTAGTAAAGAAAGGTCAAGTGTTTCCTATGCTAAAGGAGCTGGTAAAGAAAGGTCCAGTGTTTCCCCTGCTAAAGGAGCTAGTAAAGGAAGGTCCAGTGTTTCCTACGCTAAAGGAGCTAGTAAAGAAAGGTCCAGTGTTTCCTACACTAAAGGAGCTAGTAAAGGAAGGTCCAGTGTTTCCCCTGCTAAAGGAGCTAGTAAAGGAAGGTACAGTGTTTCATCTGCTAAAGGAGCTAGTAAAGAAAGGTCCAGTGTTTCCTCTGCTAAAGGAGCTAGTAAAGAAAGGTCCAGTGTTTCCCCTGCTAAAGGAGCTAGTAAAGGAAGGTCCAGTGTTTCCTATGCTAAAGGAGCTAGTAAAGGAAGGTCCAGTGTTTCCCCTGCTAAAGGAGCTAGTAAAGGAAGGTCCAGTGTTTCATCTGCTAAAGTAGCTAGTAAAGAAAGGTCCAGTGTTTCCTCTGCTAAAGGAGCTAGTAAAGAAAGGTCCAGTGTTTCCCCTGCTAAAGGAGCTAGTAAAGGAAGGTACAGTGTTTCCTACGCTAAAGGAGCTAGTAAAGAAAGGTCCAGTGTTTCCCCTGCTCAAGGAGCTAGTAAAGGAAGGTCCAGTGTTTCCTATGCTAAAGGAGCTAGTAAAGAAAGGTCCAGTGTTTCCCCTGCTAAAGGAGCTAGTAAAGGAAGGTCCAGTGTTTCCCCTGCTAAATGAGCTAGTAAAGAAAGGTCAAGTGTTTCCTATGCTAAAGGAGCTAGTAAAGAAAGGTCCAGTGTTTCCCACGCTAAAGGAGCTAGTAAAGGAAGGTCCAGTGTTTCCTATGCTAAATGAGCTAGTAAAGAAAGCTCCAGTGTTTCCTATGCTAAAGGAGCTAGTAAAGAAAGGTCCAGTGTTTCCTACACTAAAGGAGCTAGTAAAGGAAGGTCCAGTGTTTCCCCTGCTAAAGGAGCTAGTAAAGGAAGGTCCAGTGTTTCCTATGCTAAATGAGCTAGTAAAGGAAGGTCCAGTGTTTCCCCTGCTAAAGGAGCTAGTAAAGGAAGGTCCAGTGTTTCCTATGCTAAAGGAGCTAGTAAAGAAAGGTCCAGTGTTTCCTACGCTAAAGGAGCTAGTAAAGGAAGGTCCAGTGTTTCCCCTGCTAAAGGAGCTAGTAAAGGAAGGTCAAGTGTTTCCTATGCTAAAGGAGCTGGTAAAGAAAGGTCCAGTGTTTCCCCTGCTAAAGGAGCTAGTAAAGGAAGGTCCAGTGTTTCCTACGCTAAAGGAGCTAGTAAAGAAAGGTCCAGTGTTTCCTACACTAAAGGAGCTAGTAAAGGAAGGTCCAGTGTTTCCCCTGCTAAAGGAGCTAGTAAAGGAAGGTACAGTGTTTCATCTGCTAAAGGAGCTAGTAAAGAAAGGTCCAGTGTTTCCTCTGCTAAAGGAGCTAGTAAAGAAAGGTCCAGTGTTTCCCCTGCTAAAGGAGCTAGTAAAGGAAGGTCCAGTGTTTCCTATGCTAAAGGAGCTAGTAAAGGAAGGTCCAGTGTTTCCCCTGCTAAAGGAGCTAGTAAAGGAAGGTCCAGTGTTTCATCTGCTAAAGTAGCTAGTAAAGAAAGGTCCAGTGTTTCCTCTGCTAAAGGAGCTAGTAAAGAAAGGTCCAGTGTTTCCCCTGCTAAAGGAGCTAGTAAAGGAAGGTACAGTGTTTCCTACGCTAAAGGAGCTAGTAAAGAAAGGTCCAGTGTTTCCCCTGCTCAAGGAGCTAGTAAAGGAAGGTCCAGTGTTTCCTATGCTAAAGGAGCTAGTAAAGAAAGGTCCAGTGTTTCCCCTGCTAAAGGAGCTAGTAAAGGAAGGTCCAGTGTTTCCCCTGCTAAATGAGCTAGTAAAGAAAGGTCAAGTGTTTCCTATGCTAAAGGAGCTAGTAAAGAAAGGTCCAGTGTTTCCCCTGCTAAATGAGCTAGTAAATAAAGGTCAAGTGTTTCCTATGCTAAAGGAGCTAGTAAAGAAAGGTCCAGTGTTTCCCACGATAAAGGAGCTAGTAAAGGAAGGTCCAGTGTTTCCTATGCTAAATGAGCTAGTAAAGAAAGCTCCAGTGTTTCCTATGCTAAAGGAGCTAGTAAAGAAAGGTCCAGTGTTTCCTACACTAAAGGAGCTAGTAAAGGAAGGTCCAGTGTTTCCCCTGCTAAAGGAGCTAGTAAAGGAAGGTCCAGTGTTTCCTATGCTAAAGGAGCTAGTAAAGGAAGGTCCAGTGTTTCCTATGCTAAATGAGCTAGTAAAGGAAGGTCCAGTGTTTCCCCTGCTAAAGGAGCTAGTAAAGGAAGGTCCAGTGTTTCCTATGCTAAAGGAGCTAGTAAAGAAAGGTCCAGTGTTTCCTACGCTAAAGGAGCTAGTAAAGGAAGGTCCAGTGTTTCCCCTGCTAAAGGAGCTAGTAAAGGAAGGTCCAGTGTTTCCCCTGCTAAAGGAGCTAGTAAAGAAAGGTCCAGTATTTCCAATGCTAAAGGAGCTAGTAATGGAAGGTCCAGTGTTTCCAATGCTAAAGGAGCTAGTAAAGAAAGGCCCAGTGTTTCCCCTGCCAAAGGAGCTAGTAAAGGAAGGTCCAGTGTTTCCTATGCTAAAGGAGCTAGTAAAGGAAGGTCCAGTGTTTCCTATGCTAAAGGAGCTAGTAAAGAAAGGTCCAGTGTTTCCCCTGCTAAAGGAGCTAGTAAAGAAAGGTCCAGTATTTCCAATGCTAAAGGAGCTAGTAATGGAAGGTCCAGTGTTTCCAATGCTAAAGGAGCTAGTAAAGAAAGGTCCAGTGTTTCCCCTGCCAAAGGAGCTAGTAAAGGAAGGTCCAGTGTTTCCTATGCTAAAGGAGCTAGTAAAGGAAGGTCCAGTGTTTCCTATGCTAAAGGAGCTAGTAAAGAAAGGTCCAGTGTTTCCCCTGCTAAAGGAGCTAGTAAAGAAAGGTCAAGTGTTTCCCCTGCTAAAGGAGCTAGTAAAGAAAGGTCCAGTGTTTCCCCTGCTAAATGAGCTAGTAAAGAAAGGTCAAGTGTTTCCTATGCTAAAGGAGCTAGTAAAGAAAGGTCCATTGTTTCCCCTGGTAAAGGAGCTAGTAAAGAAAGGTCCAGTGTTTCCCTTGCTAAAGGAGCTAGTAAAGGAAGGTCCAGTGTTTCCCCTGCTAAATGAGCTAGTAAAGAAAGGTCAAGTGTTTCCTATGCTAAAGGAGCTAGTAAAGAAAGGTCCAGTGTTTCCCACGCTAAAGGAGCTAGTAAAGGAAGGTCCAGTGTTTCCTATGCTAAAGGAGCTAGTAAAGGAAGGTCTAGTGTTTCCTCTGCTAAAAGAGCTAGTAAAGGAAGGTCCAGTGTGTCCTCTGCTAAAGGAGTACTGTGTGTCCTGTGTACAGTGAGTGTGTAATGTGTGTACTCTGTGTACAGTGAGTTTGTACTCTGTCTACTGTGTACAGTGAGTGTGTACTGTGTGTACTCTGTGTACAGTGAGTGTGTACTCTGTCTACTGTGTACAGTGAGTGTGTACTGTGTGCACTCTGTGTACAGTAAGTGTGTACTGTGTGTACTCTGTGTATAGTGAGTGTGTACTGTGTGCACTCTGTGTACAGTGAGTGTGTACTGTGTGCACTCTGTGTACAGTGAGTGAGTGCTGATGTGCTTGTGCTCTGCAGACATGGATCTGTGCAGCAGCGTGCAGCACGGCTGTGAGCACCAGTGTGTCAGCGCTCCGGGGTCGTACTACTGCGTCTGCCCTGACGGACAGCTGCTGCAGGACGACGGCAAGAGCTGCGGCAGTGAGTCAGAGCACCTCACGTCCACGACCTCGTATGAGACTCATCCCGTAAAGAATCACACTAACCGGCTGCTGCAGGAAACACACCTGTTGTTACTGTGACGGTACTTTAGGAGCACTGACCAAAGCCATAGTTTACTGGCAGTTATGGAAATGCATCATTTAATGCATAATATAAGAATCAAGGACTGATAAGCTCAACTGTACAAATTAATCAAACCTTTTGCACATGCGTGTAAACAAACGTCACGTCAATGTCCAAGATAAAAGAATCCCTTTCAAATAATATCTGTGAATTTTAAAGCATTAACACACGTTGTTTCTTTCAGCCTGTAAGTCGGCCAACATCGACCTGGTGCTTCTGATCGACGGCTCCAAGAGCGTTCGCCCACAAAACTTTGAGCTGGTCAAGAAGTTCGTGAACCAGGTGGGACGTCTCCTCATATTAAGTCATTATGTATTTCACAGCAAGCAAATATCATTCAACACATTACAATCTTGTCTTGTCTCTGCAAGAACAAGGAGATTGATCTGGATCACCAGGTAATCAATAGTGCTAACATGCTAACATGCTGCTACAGATTAAGGAACTGTATCAGTCACAGAACCCCAAACAGGAAGCAAACTCTGGATCTGTATATGAGTATATGCTTCATGTGTTAAAGCTGAATTCTCTCTCCTGACCACCAGGGGGCGGCTCCTCTGGTTGTATATGAGTATATGCTTCATGTGTTAAAGCTGAATTCTCTCTCCTGACCACCAGGGGGCGGCTCCTCTGGTTGTATAGAAGTATATGCTTCATGTGTTAAAGCTGAATTTTCTCTACTGACCACCAGGGGGTGACTCCTCTGGTTGTATAGAAGTATATGCTTCATGTGTGACTAATCAACACGTCAGCAATAAAAACACAAAAATCTGCAGAATTCATCATTTAAAGTGCACATGAAGTGACACAGGAAAAATAAAGACAAACATAACAGTAGAAGCTCTCCTCCTCCTCCTCCTCCTCCTCCTCCTCCTCCTCCTCCTGCAGGTGGTGGACTCTCTGGACGTGTCGGCTCAGGGCACCAGAGTCGGTCTGGTTCAGTACTCCAGCCGGGTCCGGACTGAGTTCCCTCTCAACATGTACCACACTGCTGACGAGATCAAAGCTGCCGTCATGAAGGTGAAGCTGGTTTGGTTTTCGTCGTTTTAATAAGCGTGCAGACAGAAAGCTGTTAAACATTCAGTTTGACGGTCGGCTCCTCTTCGAGATCCGTGCCGCCACTAAGCTGCTTTCCTCGTTTAGGTGGACTACATGGAGAAGGGTACCATGACGGGTCTGGCCCTGAAACACATGCTGGAGACCAGCTTCTCAGAGTCCGAGGGCGCACGACCCTCCGGCCGCAACATCCCCCGAATCGGACTGGTCTTCACGGACGGACGCTCGCAGGATGACATCACGGAGTTCGCCAAGAAGGCCAAAGAAGCCGGTAAGACTCAGGACCAGATCCTCGGTCTGTCTTCTGGAGACCCCCTGCTACAGGTGTGTGTGTGTGTGTGTGTGCAGGTATCACTATGTACGCGGTGGGTGTTGGGAAAGCGGTGGAGGACGAGCTTCGTGAGATCGCGTCGGAGCCGGTGGAGAAGCATTTCTATTACACCAACGACTTCACCGCCATCAGCACCATCGCTGAGAACCTCATGCTCAACGTGTGCCCAGGTACCAGACCGGATGTAGTCCTGTTAGCACGGAGCTAAAAGTACCAGGTTAACAATATGACACTATGACACTATGTGATATGTATATTTGATATGGTACAGATTACTGTAGTATACAGGCATATTCATGTGTACATAATACTCACACAGACCTGGGTTTGAATATTTCTCCATGCTGTGTGGGGAGACGAGCATTACAATGCTGTCTTAACTTGTGTTAATAATTGTTAATACTAGACACTTGTGGTGTCATTGTGTCATGGCATCCTGCTCTTCGGCTCTTTGGCTCCATCTGCTGACAGAAGTACATGACAGCAGTAACTCAATATTAGACCAGAGAGAACAAATTAAGAATCAAACATCATGGTATACGATGAACGGCTTCCTGCCTCTGAAAGACAGCTTGTGTTGAACGCTGTGCTTGTGTGTGTGCAGAGGAGAGTCAGGGCGAGGTGGAGGTGAAGGACCCGTGTGCCTGTGAGAGTCTGGTGGAGTTCCAGCAGGCCACCATGAGCAGCCTGGAGCAGCTCACCAGCAAACATATCCTCTTTACGACAGAGACCATGGTGTCATCACATGTGTGTTCACTAATGTCATCTGTTTACATGTTCACTAATGTCATCTGTTTACATGTTCACTAATGTCATCTGTTTACATGTTCACTAATGTCATCTGTTTACATGTATGTTCACTAATGTCATCTGTTTACATGTTCACTAATGTCATCTGTTTACATGTTCACTAATGTCATCTGTTTACATGTTCACTAATGTCATCTGTTTACATGTATGTTCACTAATGTCATCTGTTTACATGTTCACTAGTGTTATCTGTTTACATGTATGTTCACTAATGTCATCTGTTTACATGTTCACTAATGTCATCTGTTTACATGTTCACTAATGTCATCTGTTTACATGTTCACTAATGTCATCTGTTTACATGTATGTTCACTAATGTCATCTGTTTACATGTTCACTAATGTCATCTGTTTACATGTTCACTAGTGTTATCTGTTTACATGTTCACTAATGTCATCTGTTTACATGTTCACTAATGTCATCTGTTTACATGTATGTTCACTAATGTCATCTGTTTACATGTTCACTAATGTCATCTGTTTACATGTTCACTAATGTTATCTGTTTACATGTTCACTAATGTCATCTGTTTACATGTTCACTAATGTCATCTGTTTACATGTTCACTAATGTCATCTGTTTACATGTATGTTCACTAATGTCATCTGTTTACATGTTCACTAATGTCATCTGTTTACATGTTCACTAGTGTTATCTGTTTACATGTTCACTAATGTCATCTCTTTACATGTTCACTAATGTCATCTCTTTACATGTTCACTAATGTTATCTGTTTACATGTTCACTAATGTTATCTGTTTACATGTTCACTAATGTCATCTGTTTACATGTTCACTAATGTCATCTGTTTACATGTTAACTAATGTCATCTGTTTACATGTTCACTAATGTCATCTGTTTACATGTATGTTCACTAATGTCATCTGTTTACATGTTCACTAATGTCATCTGTTTACATGTTCACTAGTGTTATCTGTTTACATGTTCACTAATGTCATCTGTTTACATGTTCACTAATGTCATCTGTTTACATGTTCACTAATGTCATCTGTTTACATGTTCACTAATGTCATCTGTTTACATGTTCACTAATGTCATCTGTTTACATGTTCACTAATGTCATCTGTTTACATGTATGTTCACTAATGTCATCTGTTTACATGTTCACTAATGTCATCTGTTTACATGTTCACTAGTGTTATCTGTTTACATGTTCACTAATGTCATCTCTTTACATGTTCACTAATGTCATCTGTTTACATGTTCACTAATGTCATCTCTTTACATGTTCACTAATGTCATCTGTTTACATGTTCACTAATGTCATCTGTTTACATGTTAACTAATGTCATCTGTTTACATGTTCACTAATGTCATCTGTTTACATGTTCACTAATGTCATCTGTTTACATGTTCACTAATGTCATCTGTTTACATGTTCACTAATGTCATCTGTTTACATGTATGTTCACTAATGTCATCTGTTTACATGTTCACTAGTGTTATCTGTTTACATGTATGTTCACTAATGTCATCTGTTTACATGTTCACTAATGTCATCTGTTTACATGTTCACTAATGTCATCTGTTTACATGTTCACTAATGTCATCTGTTTACATGTTAACTAATGTCATCTGTTTACATGTTCACTAATGTCATCTGTTTACATGTTCACTAATGTCATCTGTTTACATGTTAACTAATGTCATCTGTTTACATGTTCACTAATGTCATCTGTTTACATGTTCACTAATGTTATCTGTTTACATGTTCACTAATGTCATCTGTTTACATGTATGTTCACTAATATCATCTGTTTACATGTTCACTAATGTCATCTGTTTACATGTATGTTCACTAATGTCATCTGTTTACATGTTCACTAATGTCATCTGTTTACATGTTCACTAATGTCATCTGTTTACATGTTCACTAATGTCATCTGTTTACATGTTCACTAATGTCATCTGTTTACATGTTCACTAATGTTATCTGTTTACATGTTCACTAATGTCATCTGTTTACATGTTCACTAATGTCATCTGTTTACATGTTCACTAATGTCATCTGTTTACATGTTCACTAATGTCATCTGTTTACATGTTCACTAATGTCATCTGTTTACATGTATGTTCACTAATGTCATCTGTTTACATGTTCACTAATGTCATCTGTTTACATGTTCACTAATGTTATCTGTTTACATGTTCACTAATGTCATCTGTTTACATGTATGTTCACTAATATCATCTGTTTACATGTTCACTAATGTCATCTGTTTACATGTATGTTCACTAATGTCATCTGTTTACATGTTCACTAATGTCATCTGTTTACATGTTCACTAATGTCATCTGTTTACATGTATGTTCACTAATGTCATCTGTTTACATGTTCACTAATATCATCTGTTTACATGTATGTTCACTAATGTCATCTGTTTACATGTTCACTAATGTCATCTGTTTACATGTATGTTCACTAATGTCATCTGTTTACATGTTCACTAATGTCATCTGTTTACATGTTCACTAGTGTTATCTGTTTACATGTATGTTCACTAATGTCATCTGTTTACATGTTCACTAATGTCATCTGTTTACATGTTCACTAATGTTATCTGTTTACATGTTCACTAGTGTTATCTGTTTACATGTATGTTCACTAATGTCATCTGTTTACATGTTCACTAATGTCATCTGTTTACATGTTCACTAATGTCATCTGTTTACATGTTCACCAATGTTATCTGTTTACATGTTCACTAATGTCATCTGTTTACATGTTCACTAATGTCATCTGTTTACATGTATGTTCACTAATGTCATCTGTTTACATGTTCACTAATATCATCTGTTTACATGTATGTTCACTAATGTCATCTGTTTACATGTTCACTAATGTAATCTGTTTACATGTATGTTCACTAATGTCATCTGTTTACATGTTCGCTAATGTTATCTGTTTATATGTTCACTAATGTCATCTGTTTACATGTTCACTAATGTCATCTGTTTACATGTTCCCTAATGTTATCTGTTTACATGTATGTTCACTAATGTCATCTGTTTACATGTTCACTAATGTCATCTGTTTACATGTTCACTAATGTCATCTGTTTACATGTTCACTAGTGTTATCTGTTTACATGTATGTTCACTAATGTCATCTGTTTACATGTTCACTAATGTCATCTGTTTACATGTTCACTAATGTCATCTGTTTACATGTTAACTAATGTCATCTGTTTACATGTTCACTAATGTCATCTGTTTACATGTTCACTAATGTCATCTGTTTACATGTTAACTAATGTCATCTGTTTACATGTTCACTAATGTCATCTGTTTACATTTATGTTCACTAATGTCATCTGTTTACATGTTCACTAATGTCATCTGTTTACATGTTCACTAATGTCATCTGTTTACATGTATGTTCACTAATGTCATCTGTTTACATGTATGTTCACTAATGTCATCTGTTTACATGTTCACTAATGTCATCTGTTTACATGTTCACTAATGTCATCTGTTTACATGTTAACTAATGTCATCTGTTTACATGTTCACTAATGTCATCTGTTTACATGTATGTTCACTAATGTCATCTGTTTACATGTTCACTAATGTCATCTGTTTACATGTTCACTAATGTCATCTGTTTACATGTTCACTAATGTCATCTGTTTACATGTTCACTAGTGTTATCTGTTTACATGTTCACTAATGTTATCTGTTTACATGTTCACTAATGTCATCTGTTTACATGTATGTTCACTAGTGTCATCTGTTACATGTTCACTAATGTCATCTGTTTACATGTATGTTCACTAGTGTCATCTGTTTACATGTTCACTAATGTCATCTGTTTACATGTTCACTAATGTCATCTGTTTACATGTATGTTCACTAATGTCATCTGTTTACATGTTCACTAATGTCATCTGTTTACATGTTCACTAATGTTATCTGTTTACATGTTCACTAATGTCATCTGTTTACATGTATGTTCACTAATATCATCTGTTTACATGTTCACTAATGTCATCTGTTTACATGTATGTTCACTAATGTCATCTGTTTACATGTTCACTAATGTCATCTGTTTACATGTTCACTAATGTCATCTGTTTACATGTATGTTCACTAATGTCATCTGTTTACATGTTCACTAATATCATCTGTTTACATGTATGTTCACTAATGTCATCTGTTTACATGTTCACTAATGTCATCTGTTTACATGTATGTTCACTAATGTCATCTGTTTACATGTTCACTAATGTCATCTGTTTACATGTATGTTCACTAATGTCATCTGTTTACATGTTCACTAATGTCATCTGTTTACATGTATGTTCACTAATGTCATCTGTTTACATGTTCACTAATGTCATCTGTTTACATGTTCACTAGTGTTATCTGTTTACATGTATGTTCACTAATGTCATCTGTTTACATGTTCACTAATGTCATCTGTTTACATGTTCACTAATGTTATCTGTTTACATGTTCACTAGTGTTATCTGTTTACATGTATGTTCACTAATGTCATCTGTTTACATGTTCACTAATGTCATCTGTTTACATGTTCACTAATGTCATCTGTTTACATGTTCACCAATGTTATCTGTTTACATGTTCACTAATGTCATCTGTTTACATGTTCACTAATGTCATCTGTTTACATGTATGTTCACTAATGTCATCTGTTTACATGTTCACTAATATCATCTGTTTACATGTATGTTCACTAATGTCATCTGTTTACATGTTCACTAATGTAATCTGTTTACATGTATGTTCACTAATGTCATCTGTTTACATGTTCGCTAATGTTATCTGTTTATATGTTCACTAATGTCATCTGTTTACATGTTCACTAATGTCATCTGTTTACATGTTCCCTAATGTTATCTGTTTACATGTATGTTCACTAATGTCATCTGTTTACATGTTCACTAATGTCATCTGTTTACATGTTCACTAATGTCATCTGTTTACATGTTCACTAGTGTTATCTGTTTACATGTATGTTCACTAATGTCATCTGTTTACATGTTCACTAATGTCATCTGTTTACATGTTCACTAATGTCATCTGTTTACATGTTAACTAATGTCATCTGTTTACATGTTCACTAATGTCATCTGTTTACATGTTCACTAATGTCATCTGTTTACATGTTAACTAATGTCATCTGTTTACATGTTCACTAATGTCATCTGTTTACATTTATGTTCACTAATGTCATCTGTTTACATGTTCACTAATGTCATCTGTTTACATGTTCACTAATGTCATCTGTTTACATGTATGTTCACTAATGTCATCTGTTTACATGTATGTTCACTAATGTCATCTGTTTACATGTTCACTAATGTCATCTGTTTACATGTTCACTAATGTCATCTGTTTACATGTTAACTAATGTCATCTGTTTACATGTTCACTAATGTCATCTGTTTACATGTATGTTCACTAATGTCATCTGTTTACATGTTCACTAATGTCATCTGTTTACATGTTCACTAATGTCATCTGTTTACATGTTCACTAATGTCATCTGTTTACATGTTCACTAGTGTTATCTGTTTACATGTTCACTAATGTTATCTGTTTACATGTTCACTAATGTCATCTGTTTACATGTATGTTCACTAGTGTCATCTGTTACATGTTCACTAATGTCATCTGTTTACATGTATGTTCACTAGTGTCATCTGTTACATGTTCACTAATGTCATCTGTTTACATGTTCACTAATGTCATCTGTTTACATGTTCACTAATGTCATCTGTTTACATGTTCACTAATGTCATCTGTTTACATGTATGTTCACTAATGTCATCTGTTTACATGTTCACTAATGTCATCTGTTTACATGTTCACTAATGTTATCTGTTTACATGTTCACTAATGTCATCTGTTTACATGTATGTTCACTAATATCATCTGTTTACATGTTCACTAATGTCATCTGTTTACATGTATGTTCACTAATGTCATCTGTTTACATGTTCACTAATGTCATCTGTTTACATGTTCACTAATGTCATCTGTTTACATGTATGTTCACTAATGTCATCTGTTTACATGTTCACTAATATCATCTGTTTACATGTATGTTCACTAATGTCATCTGTTTACATGTTCACTAATGTAATCTGTTTACATGTATGTTCACTAATGTTATCTGTTTATATGTTCACTAATGTCATCTGTTTACATGTTCACTAATGTCATCTGTTTACATGTTCACTAGTGTTATCTGTTTACATGTATGTTCACTAATGTCATCTGTTTACATGTTCACTAATGTCATCTGTTTACATGTTCACTAGTGTTATCTGTTTACATGTATGTTCACTAATGTCATCTGTTTACATGTTCACTAATGTCATCTGTTTACATGTTCACTAGTGTTATCTGTTTACATGTATGTTCACTAATGTCATCTGTTTACATGTTCACTAATGTCATCTGTTTACATGTTCACTAATGTTATCTGTTTACATGTTCACTAGTGTTATCTGTTTACATGTATGTTCACTAATGTCATCTGTTTACATGTTCACTAGTGTTATCTGTTTACATGTTCACTAATGTCATCTGTTTACATGTTCACTAATGTCATCTGTTTACATGTTCACTAATGTCATCTGTTTACATGTTCACTAATGTTATCTGTTTACATGTTCACTAATGTTATCTGTTTACATGTATGTTCACTAATGTCATCTGTTTACATGTTCACTAATGTCATCTGTTTACATGTTCACTAATGTTATCTGTTTACATGTTCACTAATGTCATCTGTTTACATGTTCACTAATGTCATCTGTTTACATGTATGTTCACTAATGTCATCTGTTTACATGTTCGCTAATGTTATCTGTTTATATGTTCACTAATGTCATCTGTTTACATGTTCACTAATGTCATCTGTTTACATGTTCCCTAATGTTATCTGTTTACATGTATGTTCACTAATGTCATCTGTTTACATGTTCACTAATGTAATCTGTTTACATGTATGTTCACTAATGTCATCTGTTTACATGTTCGCTAATGTTATCTGTTTATATGTTCACTAATGTCATCTGTTTACATGTTCACTAATGTTATCTGTTTACATGTTCACTAATGTAATCTGTTTACATGTATGTTCACTAATGTCATCTGTTTACATGTTCGCTAATGTTATCTGTTTATATGTTCACTAATGTCATCTGTTTACATGTTCACTAGTGTTATCTGTTTACATGTTCACTAATGTCATCTGTTTACATGTTCACTAGTGTTATCTGTTTACATGTTCACTAATGTCATCTGTTTACATGTTCACTAATGTCATCTGTTACATGTTCACTAATGTCATCTGTTTACATGTTCGCTAATGTTATCTGTTTATATGTTCACTAATGTCATCTGTTTACATGCTCACTAGTGTCATCTGTTTACATGTTCACTAATGTCATCTGTTTACATGTTCACTAGTGTTATCTGTTTACATGTTCACTAATGTTATCTGTTTACATGTTCACTAATGTCATCTGTTTACATGTTCACTAATGTCATCTGTTTACATATTCACTAATGTCATCTGTTTACATGTTCACTAATGTCATCTCTTTACATGTTCACTAATGTCATCTGTTTACATGTTCACTAATGTCATCTGTTTACATGTTCACTAATGTCATCTGTTTACATGTTCACTAATGTCATCTGTTTACATGTTCACTAATGTCATCTGTTTACATATTCACTAATGTCATCTGTTTACATGTTCACTAATGTCATCTCTTTACATGTTCACTAATGTCATCTGTTTACATGTTCACTAATGTCATCTGTTTACATGTTCACTAATGTCATCTGTTTACATGTATGTTCACTAATGTCATCTGTTTACATGTTCACTAATGTCATCTGTTTACATGTTCACTAATGTCATCTGTTTACATGTTCACTAATGTCATCTGTTTACATGTTTACTAATGTCATCTGTTTACATGTTCACTAGTGTTATCTGTTTACATGTATGTTCACTAATGTCATCTGTTTACATGTTCACTAATGTCATCTGTTTACATGTTAACTAATGTCATCTGTTTACATGTTAACTAATGTCATCTGTTTACATGTTCACTAATGTCATCTGTTTACATGTATGTTCACTAATGTCATCTGTTTACATGTTCACTAATGTCATCTGTTTACATGTTAACTAATGTCATCTGTTTACATGTTCACTAATGTCATCTGTTTACATGTATGTTCACTAGTGTTATCTGTTTACATGTTCACTAATGTTATCTGTTTACATGTTCACTAATGTCATCTGTTTACATGTTCACTAATGTCATCTGTTTACATATTCACTAATGTCATCTGTTTACATGTTCACTAATGTCATCTCTTTACATGTTCACTAATGTCATCTGTTTACATGTTCACTAATGTCATCTGTTTACATGTTCACTAATGTCATCTGTTTACATGTTCACTAATGTCATCTGTTTACATATTCACTAATGTCATCTGTTTACATGTTCACTAATGTCATCTCTTTACATGTTCACTAATGTCATCTGTTTACATGTTCACTAATGTCATCTGTTTACATGTTCACTAATGTCATCTGTTTACATGTTCACTAATGTCATCTGTTTACATGTTAACTAATGTCATCTGTTTACATGTTAACTAATGTCATCTGTTTACATGTTCACTAATGTCATCTGTTTACATGTTCACTAATGTCATCTGTTTACATGTTAACTAATGTCATCTGTTTACATGTTCACTAATGTCATCTGTTTACATGTATGTTCACTAATGTCATCTGTTTACATGTTCACTAATGTCATCTGTTTACATGTATGTTCACTAATGTCATCTGTTTACATGTTCACTAATGTCATCTGTTTACATGTTCACTAATGTCATCTGTTTACATGTATGTTCACTAATGTCATCTGTTTACATGTTCACTAATGTCATCTGTTTACATGTTCACTAATGTCATCTGTTTACATGTTCACTAATGTCATCTGTTTACATGTTCACTAATGTTATCTGTTTACATGTTCACTAATGTCATCTGTTTACATGTTCACTAATGTTATCTGTTTACATGTTCACTAATGTCATCTGTTTACATGTATGTTCACTAATGTCATCTGTTTACATGTTCACTAATGTCATCTGTTTACATGTTCACTAATGTCATCTGTTTACATGTTCACTAATGTTATCTGTTTACATGTTCACTAATGTCATCTGTTTACATGTATGTTCACTAGTGTCATCTGTTACATGTTCACTAATGTCATCTATTTACATGTATGTTCACTAATATTCCTGTTTACATGGTTAAATAACATGTATAATCATAATCATAACTCAGGGTCATAACTCCTTAATGCAGTGTCACTGTCGGGCATGACGGCTCGTCTGGAGCAGCTGGAGAACCAGCTGCTCTCCAGGAAGTGATCCACCTTCATCACATCGAGCCAACGAAGAGGAGCAGAGTGAGGAAGAGGAGGGCACATCAGAAACCAACGGGCAAAACCAAAGTGTCCTTCAGTCGGTCCTTTAATCTGAAAGCTGGAGATGATCATATTTCTGGTCATCATATTTCTGGTCATCAAACCTACATTCAGGATCACCAGTGATTGTATTGAACTGGTGTTAAAGTCACAGCATCTTTGTAACTAGAGGTAATCATGTCCGCCAGATATTATTAGACATAAGCACCTTTTCATCTCAGCATCAGCTGTTTATACTTCATCTCTTCTGTTGTTTACGTCATGTATTTATAGCAGATTGTTTGGTGTTCCACACGAGAATACAACATAGAGTGTTCTGGACATATTCATATACACCTCCTGGACATATTCATATACACCTCCTGGACATATTCATATAAACCTCCTGCACATATTCATATAAATCTCCTGGACATATTCATATACACCTTCTGGACATATTCATACAAACCTCCTGGACATATTCATATACACCTCCTGCACATATTCATATACACCTCCTGGACATATTCATATAAACCTTCTGGACATATTCATATAAACCTCCTGGACATATTCATATACACCTTCTGGACATATTCATATAAACCTCCTGGACATATTCATATAAATCTCCTGGACATATTCATGTACACCTTCTGGACATATTCATACAAACCTCCTGGACATATTCATACAAACCTCCTGGACATATTCATACAAACCTCCTAGACATATTCATACAAACCTCCTAGACATATTCATATACACCTCCTAGACATATTCATATACACCTTCTGAACATGTTCATACAAACCTTCTGGACATATTCATATACACCTCCTGGACATATTCATATAAACCTCCTAGACATATTCATATACACCTTCTGGACATATTCATACAAACCTTCTGGACATATTCATATAAACCTCCTGGACATATTCATATACAGTGAAGGTCCATACTCTCTTTCATAAATCTCATTTGTTCTCCACTCTGCACTTTTATAGATTTAGTCGTGAACACGTCTGAGAATTATTAAAATGAAAAAGCGGTCCTTCATCATCGTCGTCATGGTTACATGAGCGGAGGAAACGAGAGGCCTCCATCGATGACATTATTAATACTTTGGTTTCTCTCGGGTAAACTTCTTTATATTTGAACGCTGTATGTTTTTGTATATTTTATACCAGCTGTACCTTTTTGTATTTTTCTGCATTCCAGCCAGACGCAATAAAAGAGTCAACTTTTCCTCTTTGAGCGATGTGTTCTTCCTTTGGCTTCCTGAGTAATAATAATAATAATAATAATAATGTACCAATTACACACCGTCTCTACATTCCCTAGAATTAGTAGCAAACTACATTCTTAGAGGAAATGTAAGTATTATTACTAAAATAACAAACGTTCAAAACCAAATATTGGATCAGATTTGGTTGGGTCATATTTCTGGAGTCTCAGCCCAATAATCCATCCATAAGAACATTTATTGAGTTTGATGTTGTTTTTCTGTTCTTTTGTTTACGTTTTACTTTGTTTACCTTCTTTTTTTACGAGACGATAATATATTATATTATTGCATCATGAATCTTTCAGTCTCTAATCCAGCAGACAAAACTCCTCCCCCTCTGATGATGTCACCAAGCAGGTCCGCCTCCAAGGAACTGAACTCAACGTTTCCACTAAACTTTTCTTTGTCAGACTTTAATGGAGACCTTCGTCACAATTCCAGAGTCTTCTTCACCTTGAAAGGTGAGGAGTTCCCCGGTGAGCGTCGGCTCCACGGGGATCCGCTTCATTACCGGCGACCTTTAGCTCCGTCCTCCGTGGCCCGAGGGCTGTTTGTTCCACTCCCTCTTTCCTGTGAACAAACACGCCTCGCTCTCCGGGGGTTTGGGCTCTAAGGGACCTCGTGGATCTTTACCAGAGGAAACTTTGCCTCTGGCAGCGTCTTGAGAACATGAACTTGGACAAAGTTCTGAGAAAGGTTCCACACGATAAGTTCAGTAGAACCGGATCAGATCCAGAATGTCTACCAGGAAGGAACCAGCTGGACCAGTGCTTTGCTCATGAATCAATAATGAATTGATTATTCATGGTTGGGGCTACCTTCTCTTCCATGTTGGCTTCATTCCTGCTCACTAACACATCTCTGCATCAAAATAAGACTTTTTATTTTCAACGTTTCCTCATTCAACAGAAAACCCAAAGTTCTCTTTTTTCGTGCGTTTTCCTCCAAAAGTCCAGCAACCCGTGACGTGAACAGAAGTTCTGATCGTCGGGTTCAGAGGAAGATCTGTCGATGAGGTTCAATATCTTCAGGAGTTCTGTGACGAATGAATCAACGTTGACTTCTCTCCTCTGCGTGTTCTGGGCCCCATTCCTCCTACCTGGCTTACTGAGGTAGCCGGATAATGTTCAGGATAAGATGACGTAGGTCAGGCTTTTTGGTTCTTCAAAGCAAGTTTGGAAAAATCACCATAGTAACACATCGAAATCCCTTAACCTGCTCCACAGCAGGTTAAGGGAAATTCACTGGATAAGCTGGCCACTCCCACCAGACAAAAAAGGCAGCTCCCTTCCTCATTGATGAAGGAGCGATATTAGTTATATTAGTTTTATAGGGAGAGAGTTCTTCCAGATCGCCAAGATCGGTTCTTACATCATCATGACTTCCTGTACGAGCTCACATCATGATAACTTCCTGTACGAGCTCACATCATGATGACTTCCTGTACGAGCTCACATCATCATGACTTCCTGTACGAGCTCACGTCATCATCATGACTTCCTGTACGAGCTCACATCATCATGATGACTTCCTGTATGAGCTCACATCATCATGACTTCCTGTACGAGCTCACATCATGATAACTTCCTGTACGAGCTCACATCATGATGACTTCCTGTATGAGCTCACATCATGATAACTTCCTGTACGAGCTCACATCATCATGACTTCCTGTACGAGCTCACATCATCATGACTTCCTGTACGAGCTCACGTCATCATCATGACTTCCTGTACGAGCTCACATCATCATGACTTCCTGTACGAGCTCACGTCATCATCATGACTTCCTGTAGGAGCTCACGTCATCATGATGACTTCCTGTATGAGCTCACATCATCATGACTTCCTGTACGAGCTCACATCATCATGACTTCCTGTACGAGCTCACATCATCATGACTTCCTGTACGAGCTCACATCATCATGACTTCCTGTACGAGCTCACGTCATCATCATGACTTCCTGTAGGAGCTCACGTCATCATGATGACTTCCTGTATGAGCTCACATCATCATGACTTCCTGTACGCGCGCTATAGATTCTGCCGGGACCTCCTCGAGTCGTACATTAAACACCACAGCGCAGCAGAGCATCGCCCGTCTCACATACTGTATGCAGACTGGATCACATACTGTATGCAGACTGGACTCATGGCTGCCTGGAACCGGTCCTGCCTGCTGCCATGGTCCTGCTGATGCCCCCCCACCCCCTCCTCTCTACCTCCTTCTGCTTCATGGATTATCTGGATCATGGACCATGCCTACTACTCATTATATGAATAATTTCTGTCATATTCATTGAATGGTAACTACGTTATTCATTCTGGCCACATGACATCTATTGCTTCTGTCCATCAGGAGAGGGATCCTCCTCTGTTGCTCTCCCTCAGGTTTCTTCCCTTTTTTCCCTGTGAAAGGGTTTTTACTATCTTTTTAGGGGAGTTTTTCCTGATCCGATGTGAGGTCCCGGGACAGGATGTTATGTTACAGATTGTAAAGCCCTCCGAGGCAAACTTGTATTTGTGATGTTGGGCTATATAAAATAAACTGAACTGAATTGAATTGGATCACAGACTGTATGCAGCATGGATCACAGACTGTATGCAGCATGGATCACAGACTGTATGCAACCTGGATCACAGACTGTATGCAACCTGGATCACAGACTGTATGCAGACTGGATCACAGACTGTATGCAGACTGGATCACAGCCTTGAGCTTTTTTGTGACTGGTACATGTTTGTACAGTGTCTGCGATGTGGAGAACATCGGGAAAGCCGTGCATGCCGCGCTGTTCTTAAGTTTATTTAGCGCTTAAGAAACTTATGGATGTGTTAAAGCACTCATAATTATATGACAGTGTTATTAGTACACCATACATATCATTATTGTAGAAAATGATTACGGTACTGATCCGCCCATACACATATTCAAACTCCTAGTTATATGGTAATCTACACATACATGTAAACACATATATGATAACTACGCGCATACAGTACATATATCCTCATAAGTATATATTCATTCACCAGCAATTACATTTAAATACATATAATCTGATTGATTTGGGTGATGAGGCACTTAAAATTAGCCGATACATTTTCCCAACACTGACGCATTGAACTTGATATTTTGCGATGCTTATGTGACTCTAGCCGACCAGTGGAGGCGGCGTTATGCTGCGTTCACAAACAGGAAGTATTGCGAATATTCGCTCACTTTGGATGTGAACGTACCATTAGACTTTGACATGATTATGGACTTAAATTCATCATATGTAGTCGTGATCATCTCCTGCTCCTCCACGGAGCAGGAGATGATCACTCACATGCACTAACGTGCACAAGAGGAGAAGCTCTGATAGCGACCCATAGAGACTTGATTCTCTGACTTTAAGACTTACAACTTTTAGACTTAAAACCTTTAGACTTAAAGCTTGTAGACTTAACACCTTTAGACTTAACACTTTAAGACTTAAAACAGACTGTTTTGCAAAAAAAAAAGTACTGAATCAAAATCTCTCTATGGACTGATTATTTAGGTTCTCACGTGGGGTACGTGGAGGCACTGCAGGGGGTACGCAAAATACATTTGAAATGTGCATCCATTAAAAAATCCTTTAAAAATAGTTATTTTCAAATATTCAATACAATATAAGTGTAAGTTCATGAACTGAATTGTATATATCCGATATTAAACCAGACAGTGATGGCACAGCGCTGTGGAGTACAGCTGTTTTTCAACCAAAAATGCTTTGCAAAGTTGTTATCATCACAAACAAACGTTGAAAGAAAGTTTCAGTTAATTAGTTTCATAGTAAAAGTTGATAACGGAGTCAGACACGCAAGGAGCAGTGATGAAGACGACGATGACGATGAAGAGCGTGTCCGCAGAGAGTCCGTGACCTGAACCCGTTCTCCACTGAGGATGCTGCAACTTGTTTTGATTCACTGAAAGCCGTTTAGAGTGAAGCCGACTCCCAGAGGACGCGGCGCACAACAAGATGATGAGGCGGCTGCGGCTCCGCCCACTTCCTGAAGTCCCTGAGGACCAGTGGAAAGGTCAGGAGGTCCCAGAGCCACCGGGCTCTCAGGAAGGTCTCCCTTTAGTTCCACAGAAGAATAGTTCCAGGAAGGAAAGAGGGATTTCAAAAGTAAAAGTTGTTTGAGAGTCAGGAGAATCTTCCTCTGAAGATGGTGATGAGGATTTCATATTAAGAAGGAAGACGGAACGTTCATCTACACGAGTAAACGTTCAGAATGACTTCCATCTGCAGAAAAAGAAAACACACATGAGCCCCGATCCATCAGCCACGATCACAAGTGATCTGGGTTTCGGTTCTGAAGGGTTCGACCGGTCTTTTCTCTGAAGGACCAGACCCTGATGACAATACAGACACGTGGTTCAGTAGAGTCTTAGAGGGTTTTCTTTAGACCCTGATGACAATACAGATACGTGGTTCAGTAGAGTCTTAGAGGGTTTTCATTCTAGACCCTGATGACAATACAGATACGTGTTTCAGTAGAGTCTTAGAGGGTTTTCATTCTAGACCCTGATGACAATACAGATACGTGGTTCAGTAGAGTCTTAGAGGGTTTTCATTCTAGACCCTGATGACAATACAGACACGTGGTTCAGTAGAGTCTTAGAGGGTTTTCTTTAGACCCTGATGACAATACAGATACGTGGTTCAGTAGAGTCTTAGAGGGTTTTCTTTAGACCCTGATGACAATACAGACATGTGGTTCAGTAGAGTCTTAGAGGGTTTTCTTTAGACCCTGATGACAATACAGATACGTGGTTCAGTAGAGTCTTAGAGGGTTTTCTTTAGACCCTGATGACAATACAGACATGTGGTTCAGTAGAGTCTTAGAGGGTTTTCTTTAGACCCTGATGACAATACAGATACGTGGTTCAGTAGAGTCTTAGAGGGTTTTCTTTAGACCCTGATGACAATACAGATACGTGGTTCAGTAGAGTCTTAGAGGGTTTTCATTCTAGACCCTGATGACAATACAGATACGTGGTTCAGTAGAGTCTTAGAGGGTTTTCATTCTAGACCCTGATGACAATACAGATACGTGGTTCAGTAGAGTCTTAGAGGGTTTTCTTTAGACCCTGATGACAATACAGATACGTGGTTCAGTAGAGTCTTAGAGGGTTTTCTTTAGACCCTGATGACAATACAGACATGTGGTTCAGTAGAGTCTTAGAGGGTTTTCTTTAGACCCTGATGACAATACAGATACGTGGTTCAGTAGAGTCTTAGAGGGTTTTCTTTAGACCCTGATGACAATACAGATACGTGGTTCAGTAGAGTCTTAGAGGGTTTTCATTCTAGACCCTGATGACAATACAGACATGTGGTTCAGTAGAGTCTTAGAGGGTTTTCTTTACCACTGCAGCTTGTTTCCACACTCGGGGCTTTGGGGATCTCACTTCATCTCTTTTCATCTCTTTTTATCTCACTTCATTTCTTTTCATCTCACTTCATATCTTTTTATCGCACTTCATCTCTTTTAGCTCTTTTTATCTCATTTCATCTCACTTCATCTCTTTTTATCTCACTTCATCTCTTTTCATCTCACTTCATCTCTTTTCATCTCTTTTTATCTCACTTCATCTCTTTTCATCTCACTTCATATCTTTTTATCGCACTTCATCTCTTTTCATCTCACTTCATCGCACTTCATCTCTTTTCATCTCTTTTTATCGCACTTCATCTCTTTTCATCTCACTTCATATCTTTTTATCGCACTTCATCTCTTTTAGCTCTTTTCATCTCACTTCATATCTTTTTATCGCACTTCATCTCTTTTAGCTCTTTTCATCTCACTTCATCTCACTTCATCTCTTTTCATCTCACTTCATCGCACTTCATCTCTTTTAGCTCTTTTCATCTCACTTCATATCTTTTTATCGCACTTCATCTCTTTTAGCTCTTTTCATCTCACTTCATCTCACTTCATCTCTTTTCATCTCACTTCATCGCACTTCATCTCTTTTCATCTGACTTCATCTCACTTCATCTCTTTTTATCTCACTTCATCTCTTTTCATCTACAATACTAATAATGATTATGATTATTACATAATATTATGATTATTATTAATAAATAAAATGATACAAATTGAATTAAATGAAAATGTATTACTAAATAAAATGAATAGCAATATAACATTAGTAATAATAACAGTAGTAGTTATAATATTAATAATTCAATAGAAATTAATTAATACATATAAATTATAGTAAACATAAGAATAGTAATAATTATAATAATTTTAGATTACGGCAGACACCATGTGTTTTTTTAAAAACCAGAGAACAGGGGGTGACCATATCTGGACTGAGGAGGAGGGACGTATAGACCTGTCAATCACCTGTAGCCCCGCCCCTAAAGCATCCCCTTCTTTATGGTCTGTTTGACTCTGAATGACCATCATTTACTGAATGAACATCATGCTGTATGGAAGAAGACTTGAGCTTTAACTCGTGAAGCGCTGACCTGCAGGTCTCCTCATACTCCTGACTCAACCAAAGCACATAAAAGGTCTCGGCTGCTCTGAAGCATCGCTGTTGTCTTATTGTTCACTGAGGTAAGAACTGAGGAGACATTACACCTTTCAGTGTAGAAACAAATGTTATGGCATATTTGTTGTAGTATTGAAACGTTGTGACATCATCACTGGTGTTGCTTTGAGCTGTGGTGGACTTGTTTGTGAGGTTGTGTGTTTCTAACGGTGAAGCTACAGGGTCCACGGGTTCTCCTCCGGGTTCTCCTCCGGGTTCTCCTCTGGGTTCTGTCTGCTGCATGAAGAGAGAAGACCAGTTGGTCCTGAAGTGAGCGCTTCTTCTTTTCTTGAAAATGCTTTCTCTCTCATCTCTTGCTTCAGATGTTCTGGTGGTTAAAGTATTGAAATTGAAAATGTCTGATCAATACAGATGTAAATATTGTAGAGGAGTAAAAACTAAGACTGTAAATCTCACACACTGATTTCAAACGATTCCTCATGTGTTATTGATTCCATAATGTGTTGTTTTAGATCATAATAATGATTATAACGCAACAATATAGACATGTACACTGACAGTTTAAGAATACATACGTATAGAATAACACATTTTCTTGGGGGATGTTTCACTTGAAGGGTCAATATTGGAATTTCTTTGAAATGATTGTCAATATTTGTTGTTGTTGGAGATGAACGTGACCGTGGTTCTGCAGTACCGAGACTCCGCCTTTAAAGCCGTCATCAAGAACGTGATCGTGGTGGTTCTCGGCCTCTCCATCAACTACATCAATGCAGCCCTCATCCACACCTTCCACAGCCACCAGGTACCACGCGCCTTTAGTTATGGAACGACATATGATGGAGATTAATATTTCATTAGTGAGCCTTTTACTTGCAGCAGTGGATGAATTCAATATTGATTACATATCTATCTGACTCTATGAAGCCTACTCTCTATTCAAAGGACACACTGGAGGTCCTGGTTCATAAATATTACAGTCATCACCTTATTATTCATATAAGTGAACGTTTAACTTCTAGAGAAGACATGTCACTCCATTTCTTTTTTATGGAACTATAAAAACATTCAGTCAATATTAAAGTGTGAGGCTTCTTCCCGAACAAACAATCTGTGATGAGCACATTACAGGTGAACAATAAGAAACCAGTAACCGTCTGAAGATATGAACGCTTTCTGAATCTATTTGATGTGAACAATAAACTCTTTAGAGAGGTCACATGTCATGTATGAACCTGAACGTATGCATGTATGTAAATATGGAGGAATCCAGCACAAGCAGAGCATAGTAACATAACATGAGTCATAGCTGTTGCCATGGTGCTCGTCTGTTGTTGACCACGCAGAGAGACAGGGATAGAAACCAGGAACCATCGATCAGCTCCTGAGGCGCCGCAGGAACAACTAGAACATGGAGGAGCGGCTTCAGGTCTGGAACGAGGTCTGACAGCTGCAGGTCTCAGACCCTCAGAGACCTCAGAGGCCTTTTGTTAGAATCTGCATCTCCCCCCGCACCCCACCTGTAATACCTCCGCGCCCCACTAGAGGGTCGCGCCCCACAGTTTGAGAACCACTGCTAATTGAACCAGATTCAAGGATATTAATCAATTTCTGCATCTCACTACTGCATTTATTTCTTAAACTGCAACTTGTATTGTATTTTTAGCTTTTTGACAGTTTTTAATGTTTTAATGAATGTTTTTAAATCTTGTCTTTTGCATTATGTTTTGATGCTTTTATTGCTTGTATGTGAATTGCCTTGTTGTTGAAATGTGCTCTACAAATAAACTGACTTCCATCCTCATTTTTTCCCAACCGCCAGATCTTCTACATGAATCCTCGCTACATCCTTTTTATTCACCTGGTGGTCAACGACATGATCCAATTGACGCTGACGGTCATCCTGTTTGTCATCAGCTACACCGTCTACACAATACCTGTCTCTGTTTGTTGCATCTTCATGCTGCTGGCTCTTGTCACCACTGAAAACACCCCTCTGAACCTGGCCTGCATGGCGGTGGAGTGCTACATCGCCGTCTGCATCCCCCTTCGCCACGTGCAGATCTGTTCCGTCAGGAGGACCTTGATGCTGATTGGTTTCATCTGGAAAATAAGCATGTTGTCCGTTCTTCCTGATCTGTTCATCACTTTGGCCACAGAGCCGCTGGACTTCTTTCATTCCAGAGTCTTCTGCCTCAGACAAACTGTCTTCCCAAATCCCCTCATCACCAAGAAGAGAGATGTCACCTATATGCTGTATCTGGCTATAGATTGGTGTGTCATCTTTTACACTTACTTCAACATCCTGTTCACTGCAAAACAAGCTAGCGTAGATGCTAAAAAGGCCAGGAACACAATCCTCCTCCATGGGTTCCAGCTGCTGCTCTGCATGACATCATACGTAACACCCCCGTTAAAACAGCATCTGCTGCTATGGTTCCCCAATAACTACCCAGACTCCCTGTTTGCTTGTTACATTATTGCACAGGTTCTGCCACGGTCCATTAGTCCACTCATCTATGGGGTACGAGACAAGACCTTCAGGAAGTACTTGAACAGACATCTATTGTGTAAGATGAGCCCACAGTAAGACACAGCTCACGTATTACAACATGGAGGGCTTTCAGAAACAAGTCATGATGGTTAACAGTTGTTTAAACAACAGGGCTGAGCATCAAACCATCACTTATTCACCCCTGGTTTCCAGTCACGAGTCAGCAAGAAGCAATGAAGACGTTCATATTTCTGAGAAGCGTTTATTAAGAAACCTTTAATACGAGGCAATGCCCTTTGATTTAACCTCCTGCTCTCCTTGAGTCAGTGACGCGCTCTTGGACTTCCTTCATGTTCAGTGTTGTGACCTTAATGTTCAGTGTTGTGACCTTCATGTTCAGTGTTTGTGACCTTCATGTTCAGTGTTTGTGACCTTCATGTTCAGTGTTTGTGACCTTCATGTTCAGTGTTGTGACCTTAATGTTCAGTGTTGTGACCTTCATGTTCAGTGTTTGTGACCTTCATGTTCAGTGTTTGTGACCTTCATGTTCAGTGTTTGTGACCTTCATGTTCAGTGTTTGTGACCTTCATGTTCAGTGTTGTGACCTTCATGTTCAGTGTTTGTGACCTTCATGTTCAGTGTTTGTGACCTTCATGTTCAGTGTTGTGACCTTCATGTTCAGTGTTTGTGACCTTCATGTTCAGTGTTTGTGACCTTCATGTTCAGTGTTGTGACCTTCATGTTCAGTGTTGTGACCTTCATGTTCAGTGTTTGTGACCTTCATGTTCAGTGTTGTGACCTTCATGTTCAGTGTTGTGACCTTCATGTTCAGTGTTTGTGATCTTCATGTTCAGTGTTTGTGATCTTCATGTTCAGTGTTTGTGACCTTCATGTTCAGTGTTGTGACCTTCATGTTCAGTGTTTGTGATCTTCATGTTCAGTGTTTGTGATCTTCATGTTCAGTGTTTGTGACCTTCATGTTCAGTGTTTGTGACCTTCATGTTCAGTGTTTGTGACCTTCATGTTCAGTGTTGTGACCTTCATGTTCAGTGTTGTGACCTTCATGTTCAGTGTTTGTGACCTTCATGTTCAGTGTTTGTGACCTTCATGTTCAGTGTTTGTGACCTTCATGTTCAGTGTTTGTGACCTTCATGTTCAGTGTTGTGACCTTCATGTTCAGTGTTTGTGACCTTCATGTTCAGTGTTTGTGACCTTCATGTTCAGTGTTTGTGACCTTCATGTTCAGTGTTTGTGACCTTCATGTTCAGTGTTTGTGATCTTCACAGAATGAAGGAACACATGTGGCTCCTGCAGAACAACCTGCTGGGTAAAGCTCACACATGTGAGGTCCATGTCCGTTCTGGGAACCTTTGAGGTTCCATCACCAGAGGCAGGCAGGTGGAGATGCTGACAGAACGACCGAGACCCTTCAAGTCAAACGGCTCTTCTCATGGACCCCTGAAAGCAGACTTCAATAAGCCGACGATGTCCATACCTCAAGTCCCCTCAGACGTTATCTTGTTTTTCGGCAAAAGCAAACAATTTCAAACAACACCCAGAAATAGTTCAAACACACAGAAATAATACTTTCCGTTGACTTTGTTTCTTGTCTCTTTGGTAATTCTGTATGAATTCATGAAATACATTTTTTAAATTGCCTTTTATGAGTCAATCACAACTCCATGTGTGTAAGTTCAACATGTCACCGCTGAGTTTGCATAATGAGGCCGAGGATTCAAGTTTACCTTTCCACATTTATGATGTGCACCTTTTTTATGTGTTCACAAAAAGCAACACGATTCATACAAGAAGTATTGTGTGTGTGTCTGCATACGTACATACAATATGTACACACACACACACACACACACACACACACACACACACACACACACACACACACACACACACACACACACACACAATACAATATGTACGCACACAGACACACACACAACCCAGGTGTGTTCAGGTGCATTCAGGGACATCCATATAAAGCGAGAGGTTTTCTGCAGCTTTAACGTCGCTGCTCTGATCTCCAGGCAGGAAGTCAGGTAAGTTCCACTTCCTGTGGCGACACAGATGATGTGTTCCTGCTGTGGTTTACAGAAGGATCGCTTGTGGGCCGTCTGCTCGTGTTTTTAGCCTTTTCATGATTGTTCAATGTTCATCTTTTTTACCTGCTGTATTTTATATTTTCAGAGCAGCGTTTAAAATAATGAGTTCAATGTAAAAATATAATTGTTCCAAGATATAACTCTTTAGCTAATCCTACAAACAATATCATAGATGACAAAAGAAGTTATGCTGTTAGGCTTTTTATTAAAGAACATCTTCATCTGGAACGTGTGCTTCAGTTTGAAATATATTCAGGCTGTGATATTGATATTATACTCTCTTTATTGTTCCACTTTAGATTTAAAATGTTAAATGCATTCAAATACAATAATGATATGTCTTTGTTTGGTAGTTGATGAAGTTAATGATTCATTGAGGACTTCTCTCTTGTGTTGTCGTCAGTGAGCTGCTCTCTGCAGGTTGAACTGTTATGAATGTTCAATCATCTCTAGATCCTTCAAAAACTACCTGAGAGGAATACAATCTAAAAACTACCTGAGAGGAATACAATCTAAAAACTACCTGAGAGGAATACAATATAAAAACTATGTGAGAGGAATACAATCTATAAACGATGTGAGAGGAATACAATCTAAAAACTACCTGAGAGGAATACAATCTAAAAACTACCTGAGAGGAATACAATATAAAAACTATGTGAGAGGAATACAATCTAAAAACTATGTGAGTATCTTTGGATGAAATAAATGAAGCTGATACTTTAGTGCTGACACCAGATGGAATTCTACTGTCTGAGCTTCTGATGTTAGATTATGAAGCACACATGAATAATAACTAGAAAACCACGTTTATATGGGATTTATGAACTAAACATAAATGTCATTATGGATGTATCATCTTTCATTGCTGCAGATGAAAGTATCATGATTCCTGATTGGAAGAAGTCAGCTGTTTAAAACAACATCAGTTAATGCTGATTCTCTTTAAGATTGTTACATTGAGAAATATGAGTGTACAGGTCATCATGTTCACTGTATGTGGCTTACATGAATGCATATTTAGTTATTAATCACATATCATCTGAATCTCTATTTAGTGTTCAAAGCTCTGTTTGTTTAAGTATCGCAAATATAATTATCAAACAATTGTGTCTCTATGTTTGCAACTCTATATGAAGATTGATAATGATAAATAATTACAATGCATTTTGATTATTTCCTCTTAAGGAATCTTACGCTTTAATCACTCACCTGGTGCAATATCCATCACGTGCAATACGTTTAAGTACTTTTAAATACTTTTTTTTATTCAGTCTGTATATTTAATATTCTTCTTTACTGTTTATTTATATTACTTGATTTAAAAAAATCTTTTATTCACTTGTGAGCAATGCTGCTGTAATCCTGTAATTTCCCCATTGCAGGACTAATAAAGGATTATCTTACTTTATCTTAAGTCACTACTTTAACTGAAAGTATCACATATTTTCTCCACTTTCAAAGCGTCAAATGCATCCACGAAAGGAAAAACAGAGTTTTAAAGTGTTTTGAATTAAAAAGCATTTAATTAAATATATGCTTAGGGGCATTTAAAGTTATGTGTTGGAGTTTTAACATGTGTCGGTTTATCATGTATCCTTAAATATGTACTTGTAACTGAAACATTCTCCTGTTGCGTTCCGTCTCAAGAGATGAACGCGTCCTCTGCCAACGTGACGGTGGTTCTCCAGTACCGAGACTCCTTCTCTAAAGCCGTCACCAAGAATGTGATCGTCGTGATTCTCGGGATCTCCATCAACTACATCAACATCTGCCTCATTCACACATTCTGCAAACACCAGGTCTGAGGTTTCTTTGACAAATACATATTCACAAAGGGAATGAGTTCAAGGTCTTTAGCAGCTGGCTAAGTTAGATAGCTGTCCAATGTAAATGATGGACGACTAACAAATACTGTGTGGTTGGTTATTTAAATCCAAACATGTCCTTCCCTTCCTTTGTGCTTTTCTTCCTACCATCCAGATCTTCTACATGAATCCTCGCTACATCCTTTTTATTCACCTGGTGGTCAACGACATGATCCAATTGACGTTGACTGTCATCCTGTTTGTCATCAGCTACACCGTCTACACAATACATGTCTCCGTTTGTTGCATCTTCATCTTGCTTATTAGTGTCACCACTGAAAACACCCCTCTGAACCTGGCCTGCATGGCGGTGGAGTGCTACATCGCCGTCTGCATCCCCCTTCGCCACGTGCAGATCTGTTCCGTCAGGAGGACCTTGATGCTGATTGGTTTCATCTGGAAAATAAGCATGTTGTCCGTTCTTCCTGATCTGTTCATCACTTTGGCCACAGAGCCGCTGGACTTCTTTCATTCCAGAGTCTTCTGCCTCAGAGAAACTGTCTTCCCAAATCCCCTCATCATCGAGAAGAGAGATGTCACCTATATGCTGTATCTGGCTATAGATTGGTGTGTTATCTTTTACACTTACTTCAACATCCTGTTCACTGCAAAACAAGCTAGCGTAGATGCTAAAAAGGCCAGGAACACAATCCTCCTCCATGGGTTCCAGCTGCTGCTCTGCATGACATCATACGTAACACCCCCGTTAAAACAGCATCTGCTGCTATGGTTCCCCAAGAACTACCCAGACTCCCTGTTTGCTTGTTACATTATTGCACAGGTTCTGCCACGGTCCATTAGTCCACTCATCTATGGGCTACGAGACAAGACCTTCAAGAAGTACTTGAACAGACATCTATTGTGTAAGATGAGCAGTGGTGTATAGTAACAAAGTAGAAATACTTTGTTACTGTACTAAGTAGTTTTTTGGGGATATATGTACTCTACTTTACTATTTATATTTCTGTTGACTTTTACTTTTACTTCACTACATTTTGCAAAGAAAACTGATACTTTTACTCTGATACATTTCCCCTGAAACCTTCGTTACTCACTACAAAATCAAATCTATCTTTAGAAAAAAAATAACATCGGGGACTGTGGTGCAACACAGACTCCACCAAGCAGGTTTGAGAATCACAATATTATGCATTAGCCTCTACATCCTCTAGTCCAGCGTCACAAACCTTTATGACAACGGACCGGTTACGTGAAGACAAGACTTTCACGGATCGGGTCTGACCTCGGGGAGACGGGAGCGGCGACACCCGACGTGTGTTCTTTATGTCCAGTCTACTGACTCTACTCCTTAACTTAAACCTTATTGTCCAGTCTACTGACTCTACTGCTTAACTTAAACCTTATTGTCCAGTCTACTGACTCTACTGCTTAACTTAAACCTTATTGTCCAGTCTACTGACTCTACTGCTTAACTTAAACCTTATTGTCCAGTCTACTGACTCTACTGCTTAACTTAAACCTTATTGTCCAGTCTACTGACTCTACTGCTTAACTTAAACCTTATTGTCCAGTCTACTGACTCTACTCCTTAACTTAAACCTTATTGTCCAGTCTACTGACTCTACTCCTAACTAAACCTTTAGTCCAGTCTACTGACTCTACTGCTAACTAAACCTTTAGTCCAGTCTACTGACTCTACTCCTAACTAAACCTTTAGTCCAGTCTACTTCTTAACTTATAACCCACTTCACAAAGACAGGATGTTGAAATGGAAGCAGGTTTTCTTGCTTTTTTGGTGATCTCAGGATATTCTGCCTTGGTTTTAATCCAGAACACTGGCAGAGTTGAAACAGACTTAAGTTTCATTTTTAGAGTAACAGAACCTCTTGACATGTGTCAAGAGGTTCCATCTGAGGTTACCACAGACGGATGTATCCAGTCATTTTTCACAATAAAACATCTTTCCGGCCTTGATTATTTTAATTTAATTAAAATTTTTCATTCATTCTTTCTGTGCGGCCCGGTACCAAGGGATCCATGGCCCGGTACTAAGGGATCCACGGCCCGGTACCAATGGGATCCATGGCCCGGTACTAAGGGATCCATGGCCCGGTACCAATGGGATCCATGGCCTGGTACTAAGGGATCCACGGCCCGGTACCAATGGGATCCACGGCCTGGTACCAAGGGATCCACGGCCCGGTACTAAGGGACCCACGGCCCGGTACCAATGAATCCACGGCCCGGTACCAAGGGATCCATGGACCGGTACTAAGGGACCCACAAACCGGTACCGGGCCAAATGAGCATACTCATAACCAGACTGTTACAACTCCTTATAGTGTCATATTGCTTTTGGGAGAATTATGATGATAAGTTCATATAGAAAAAAGAAAAAAAGAAACAGAAACATGCACTTTATTAATCCCCTTGGGGAAATTCTTCTCTGCATTTGACCCATCTCTGGATAGGGAGCAGTGGGCAGCCCTGTGAGGCGCCCGGGGAGCAGCTGAGGGTTCAGTGTCTTGCTCAGGGACACTTCGACATGTGAGCTATGGGGGGACTGGGGATCGAGCCGCCTACCTTGTGGTTGCGGGACGACCACTCATCCCCCTGAGCTTCTGTACAATATATGATGTTGAACATTGTTGCTCCTGGATGGATCACAGCCAACCCAGTTATTTTATCAACCCAACTCCTTGTCCTTGGTCATGGAGCCACAGCACTTAAAAGAATAAACTTAATAATTCCCAAAATTCGGACCCTTTGCTTTTTTATTAACAGCATTTACTTGTACTTTCACTTTCAATACTTAAGTACATTTTATATCAGAAAAATACTTTTGATACTTAAGTACAGTAACTATCAGATACTTTAAGACTTTTACTCAAGTAGTATTCTAATAGGTGACTTTTACTTTTACTGGAGTCATTTTCCAGTAAGATATCTTTACTTTTACTCAAGTATGGCTTTTGGGTTCTTCATACACTACTGGAAATGAGCCCACAGTAAGACACAGCTCACGTATTACAACATGGAGGGCTTTCAGAAACAAGTCATGATGGTTAACAGTTGTTTAAACAACAGGGCTGAGCATCAAACCATCACTTATTCACCCCTGGTTTCCAGTCACTAGTCAGCAAGAAGCAATGAAGACGTTCATATTTCTGAGAAGCGTTTATTAAGAAACCTTTAATACGAGGCAATGCCCTTTGATTTAACCTCCTGCTCTCCTTGAGTCAGTGACGCGCTCTTGGACTTCCTTCATGTTCAGTGTTTGACCTTAATGTTCAGTGTTTGTGACCTTCATGACCTTCATGTTCAGTGTTTGTGATCTTCATGTTCAGTGTTTGTGACCTTCATGTTCAGTGTTTGTGACCTTCATGTTCAGTGTTTGTGATCTTCATGTTCAGTGTTTGTGACCTTCATGTTCAGTGTTTGTGACCTTCATGTTCAGTGTTGTGACCTTCATGTTCAGTGTTTGTGACCTTCATGTTCAGTGTTTGTGACCTTCATGTTCAGTGTTTGTGACCTTCATGTTCAGTGTTTGTGACCTTCATGTTCAGTGTTTGTGACCTTCATGTTCAGTGTTTGTGACCTTCATGTTCAGTGTTTGTGACCTTCATGTTCAGTGTTTGTGACCTTCATGTTCAGTGTTTGTGATCTTAATGTTCAGTGTTTGTGATCTTCACAGAATGAAGGAACACATGTGGCTCCTGCAGAACAACCTGCTGGGTAAAGCTCACACATGTGAGGTCCATGTCCGTTCTGGGAACCTTTGAGGTTCCATCACCAGAGGCAGGCAGGTGGAGATGCTGACAGAACGACCGAGACCCTTCAAGTCAAACGGCTCTTCTCATGGACCCCTGAAAGCAGACTTCAATAAGCCGACGATGTCCATACCTCAAGTCCCCTCAGACGTTATCTTGTTATTCGGCAAAAGCAAACAATTTCAAACAACACCCAGAAATAGTTCAAACACACAGAAATAATACTTTCCGTTGACTTTGTTTCTTGTCTCTTTGGTAATTCTGTATGAATTCATGAAATTCATTTTTTAAATTGCCTTTTATGAGTCAATCAGAACTCCATGTGTGTAAGTTCAACATGTCACCGCTGAGTTTGCATAATGAGGCCGAGGATTCAAGTTTACCTTTCCACATTTATGATGTGCACCTTTTTTAAGTGTTCACAAAAAGCAACACGATTCATACAAGAAGTATTGTGTGTGTGTCTGCATACGTACATACAATATGTACACACACACACACACACACACACACACACACACACACACACACACACACACACACACACACACACACACACACACACACACAATACCATATGTACGCACACAGACACACACACAATACAATATGTACGCACACAGACACACACACAACCCAGGTGTGTTCAGGTGCATTCAGGGACATCCATATAAAGCGAGAGGTTTTCTGCAGCTTTAACGTCGCTGCTCTGATCTCCAGGCAGGAAGTCAGGTAAGTTCCACTTCCTGTGGCGACACAGATGATGTGTTCCTGCTGTGGTTTACAGAAGGATCGCTTGTGGGCCGTCTGCTCGTGTTTTTAGCCTTTTCATGATTGTTCAATGTTCATCTTTTTTACCTGCTGTATTTTATATTTTCAGAGCAGCGTTTAAAATAATGAGTTCAATGTAAAAATATAATTGTTCCAAGATATAACTCTTTAGCTAATCCTACAAACAATATCATAGATGACAAAAGAAGTTATGCTGTTAGGCTTTTTATTAAAGAACATCTTCATCTGGAACGTGTGCTTCAGTTTGAAATATATTCAGGCTGTGATATTGATATTATACTCTCTTTATTGTTCCACTTTAGATTTAAAATGTTAAATGCATTCAAATACAATAATGATATGTCTTTGTTTGGTAGTTGATGAAGTTAATGATTCATTGAGGACTTCTCTCTTGTGTTGTCGTCAGTGAGCTGCTCTCTGCAGGTTGAACTGTTATGAATGTTCAATCATCTCTAGATCCTTCAAAAACTACCTGAGAGGAATACAATCTAAAAACTACCTGAGAGGAATACAATCTAAAAACTATGTGAGAGGAATACAATCTATAAACGATGTGAGAGGAATACAATCTAAAAACTATGTGAGAGGAATACAATCTAAAAACTATGTGAGAGGAATACAATCTATAAACTATGTGAGAGGAATACAATCTAAACAACTATGTGAGTATCTTTGGATGAAATAAATGAAGCTGATACTTTAGTGCTGACACCAGATGGAATTCTACTGTCTGAGCTTCTGATGTTAGATTATGAAGCACACATGAATAATAACTAGAAAACCACGTTTATATGGGATTTATGAACTAAACATAAATGTCATTATGGATGTATCATCTTTCATTGCTGCAGATGAAAGTATCATGATTCCTGATTGGAAGAAGTCAGCTGTTTAAAACAACATCAGTTAACGCTGATTCTCTTTAAGATTGTTACATTGAGAAACATGAGTGTACAGGTCATCATGTTCACTGTATGTGGCTTACATGAATGCATATTTAGTTATTAATCACATATCATCTGAATCTCTATTTAGTGTTCAAAGCTCTGTTTGTTTAAGTATCGCAAATATAATTATCAAACAATTGTGTCTCTATGTTTGCAACTCTATATGAAGATTGATAATGATAAATAATTACAATGCATTTTGATTATTTCCTCTTAAGGAATCTTACGCTTTAATCACTCACCTGGTGCAATATCCATCACGTGCAATACGTTTAAGTACTTTTAAATACTTTTTTTATTCAGTCTGTATATTTAATATTCTTCTTTACTGTTTATTTTATTGTTTTCTATTACTGTTTATTTCTATTACTTGATTTTTTAAAATCTTTTATTCACTTGTGAGCAATGCTGCTGTAATCCTGCAGGACTAATAAAGGATTATCTTATTTTATCTTAAGTCACTACTTTAACTGAAAGTATCACATATTTTCTCCACTTTCAAAGCGTCAAATGCATCCACGAAAGGAAAAACAGAGTTTTAAAGTGTTTTGAATTAAAAAGCATTTAATTAAATATATGCTTAGGGGCATTTAAAGTTATGTGTTGGAGTTTTAACATGTGTCGGTTTATCATGTATCCTTAAATATGTACTTGTAACTGAAACATTCTCCTGTTGCGTTCCGTCTCAAAAGATGAACGCGTCCTCTGCCAACGTGACGGTGGTTCTCCAGTACCGAGACTCCTTCTCTAAAGCCGTCACCAAGAATGTGATCGTCGTGATTCTCGGGATCTCCATCAACTACATCAACATCTGCCTCATTCACACATTCTGCAAACACCAGGTCTGAGGTTTCTTTGACAAATACATATTCACAAAGGGAATGAGTTCAAGGTCTTTAGCAGCTGGCTAAGTTAGATAGCTGTCCAATGTAAATGATGGACGACTAACAAATACTGTGTGGTTGGTTATTTAAATCCAAACATGTCCTTCCCTTCCTTTGTGCTTTTCTTCCTACCATCCAGATCTTCTACATGAATCCACGTTACATCCTTTTTATTCACCTGGTGGTCAACGACATGATCCAATTGACGCTGACTGTCATCCTGTTTGTCATCAGCTACACCGTCTACACAATACATGTCTCCGTTTGTTGCATCTTCATCTTGCTTATTAGTGTCACCACTGAAAACACCCCTCTGAACCTGGCCTGCATGGCGGTGGAGTGCTACATCGCCGTCTGCATCCCCCTTCGCCACGTGCAGATCTGTTCCGTCAGGAGGACCTTGATGCTGATTGGTTTCATCTGGAAAATAAGCATTTTGTCCGTTCTTCCCGAACTGTTCATCACTTTGGCCACAGAGCCGCTGGACTTCTTTCATTCCAGAGTCTTCTGCCTCAGACAAACTGTCTTCCCAAATCCCCTCATCACCAAGAAGAGAGATGTCACCTATATGCTGTATCTGGCTATAGATTGGTGTGTTATCTTTTACACTTACTTCAACATCCTGTTCACTGCAAAACAAGCTAGCGTAGATGCTAAAAAGGCCAGGAACACAATCCTCCTCCATGGGTTCCAGCTGCTGCTCTGCATGACATCATACGTAACACCCCCGTTAAAACAGCATCTGCTGCTATGGTTCCCCAAGAACTACCCAGACTCCCTGTTTGCTTGTTACATTATTGCACAGGTTCTGCCACGGTCCATTAGTCCACTCATCTATGGGCTACGAGACAAGACCTTCAAGAAGTACTTGAACAGACATCTATTGTGTAAGATGAGCAGTGGTGTATAGTAACAAAGTAGAAATACTTTGTTACTGTACTAAGTAGTTTTTTGGGCATATCTGTACTCTACTTTACTATTTATATTTCTGTTGACTTTTACTTTTACTTCACTACATTTTGCAAAGAAAACTGATACTTTTACTCTGATACATTTCCCCTGAAACCTTCGTTACTCACTACAAAATCAAATCTATCTTTAGAAAAAAAATAACATCGGGGACTGTGGTGCAACACAGACTCCACCAAGCAGGTTTGAGAATCACAATATTATGCATTAGCCTCTACATCCTCTAGTCCAGCGTCACAAACCTTTATGACAACGGACCGGTTACGTGAAGACAAGACTTTCACGGATCGGGTCTGACCTCGGGGAGACGGGAGCGGCGACACCCGACGTGTGTTCTTTATGTCCAGTCTACTGACTCTACTCCTTAACTTAAACCTTATTGTCCAGTCTACTGACTCTACTGCTTAACTTAAACCTTATTGTCCAGTCTACTGACTCTACTGCTTAACTTAAACCTTATTGTCCAGTCTACTGACTCTACTGCTTAACTTAAACCTTATTGTCCAGTCTACTGACTCTACTCCTAACTAAACCTTACTGTCCAGTCTACTGACTCTACTCCTAACTAAACCTTTAGTCCAGTCTACTGACTCTACTGCTAACTAAACCTTTAGTCCAGTCTACTGACTCTACTGCTAACTAAACCTTTAGTCCAGTCTACTGACTCTACTGCTAACTAAACCTTTAGTCCAGTCTACTGACTCTACTGCTAACTAAACCTTTAGTCCAGTCTACTGACTCTACTGCTAACTAAACCTTTAGTCCAGTCTACTGACTCTACTCCTAACTAAACCTTTAGTCCAGTCTACTTCTTAACTTATAACCCACTTCACAAAGACAGGATGTTGAAATGGAAGCAGGTTTTCTTGCTTTTTTGGTGATCTCAGGATATTCTGCCTTGGTTTTAATCCAGAACACTGGCAGAGTTGAAACAGACTTAAGTTTCATTTTTAGAGTAACAGAACCTCTTGACATGTGTCAAGAGGTTCCATCTGAGGTTACCACAGACGGATGTATCCAGTCATTTTTCACAATAAAACATCTTTCCGGCCTTGATTATTTTAATTTAATTAAAATTTTTCATTCATTCTTTCTGTGCGGCCCGGTACCAAGGGATCCATGGCCCGGTACTAAGGGATCCACGGCCCGGTACCAATGGGATCCATGGCCCGGTACTAAGGGATCCATGGCCCGGTACCAATGGGATCCATGGCCTGGTACTAAGGGATCCACGGCCCGGTACCAATGGGATCCACGGCCTGGTACCAAGGGATCCACGGCCCGGTACTAAGGGACCCACGGCCCGGTACCAATGAATCCACGGCCCGGTACCAAGGGATCCATGGACCGGTACTAAGGGACCCACAAACCGGTACCGGGCCAAATGAGCATACTCATAACCAGACTGTTACAACTCCTTATAGTGTCATATTGCTTTTGGGAGAATTATGATGATAAGTTCATATAGAAAAAAGAAAAAAAGAAACAGAAACATGCACTTTATTAATCCCCTTGGGGAAATTCTTCTCTGCATTTGACCCATCTCTGGATAGGGAGCAGTGGGCAGCCCTGTGAGGCGCCCGGGGAGCAGTTAAGGGTTCAGTGTCTTGCTCAGGGACACTTCGACATGTGAGCTATGGGGGGACTGGGGATCGAGCCGGCTACCTTGTGGTTGCGGGACGACCACTCATCCCCCTGAGCTTCTGTACAATATATGATGTTGAACATTGTTGCTCCTGGATGGATCACAGCCAACCCAGTTATTTTATCAACCCAACTCCTTGTCCTTGGTCATGGAGCCACAGCACTTAAAAGAATAAACTTAATAATTCCCAAAATTCGGACCCTTTGCTTTTTTATTAACAGCATTTACTTGTACTTTCACTTTCAATACTTAAGTACATTTTATATCAGAAAAATACTTTTGATACTTAAGTACAGTAACTATCAGATACTTTAAGACTTTTACTCAAGTAGTATTCTAATAGGTGACTTTTACTTTTACTGGAGTCATTTTCCAGTAAGATATCTTTACTTTTACTCAAGTATGGCTTTTGGGTTCTTCATACACTACTGGAAATGAGCCCACAGTAAGACACAGCTCACGTATTACAACATGGAGGGCTTTCAGAAACAAGTCATGATGGTTAACAGTTGTTTAAACAACAGGGCTGAGCATCAAACCATCACTTATTCACCCCTGGTTTCCAGTCACTAGTCAGCAAGAAGCAATGAAGACGTTCATATTTCTGAGAAGCGTTTATTAAGAAACCTTTAATACGAGGCAATGCCCTTTGATTTAACCTCCTGCTCTCCTTGAGTCAGTGACGCGCTCTTGGACTTCCTTCATGTTCAGTGTTTGACCTTCATGTTCAGTGTTTGTGACCTTCATGTTCAGTGTTGTGACCTTCATGTTCAGTGTTTGTGACCTTCATGTTCAGTGTTGTGATCTTCATGTTCAGTGTTTGTGACCTTCATGTTCAGTGTTGTGACCTTCATGTTCAGTGTTTGTGACCTTCATGTTCAGTGTTTGTGACCTTCATGTTCAGTGTTTGTGACCTTCATGTTCAGTGTTTGTGACCTTCATGTTCAGTGTTTGTGACCTTCATGTTCAGTGTTTGTGACCTTCATGTTCAGTGTTTGTGATCTTCACAGAATGAAGGAACACATGTGGCTCCTGCAGAACAACCTGCTGGGTAAAGCTCACACATGTGAGGTCCATGTCCGTTCTGGGAACCTTTGAGGTTCCATCACCAGAGGCAGGCAGGTGGAGATGCTGACAGAACGACCGAGACCCTTCAAGTCAAACGGCTCTTCTCATGGACCCCTGAAAGCAGACTTCAATAAGCCGACGATGTCCATACCTCAAGTCCCCTCAGACGTTATCTTGTTATTCGGCAAAAGCAAACAATTTCAAACAACACCCAGAAATAGTTCAAACACACAGAAATAATACTTTCCGTTGACTTTGTTTCTTGTCTCTTTGGTAATTCTGTATGAATTCATGAAATTCATTTTTTAAATTGCCTTTTATGAGTCAATCACAACTCCATGTGTGTAAGTTCAACATGTCACCGCTGAGTTTGCATAATGAGGCCGAGGATTCAAGTTTACCTTTCCACATTTATGATGTGCACCTTTTTTATGTGTTCACAAAAAGCAACACGATTCATACAAGAAGTATTGTGTGTGTGTCTGCATACGTACATACAATATGTACACACACACACACACACACACACACACACACACACACACACACACACACACACACACACACACACACAATACAATATGTACGCACACAGACACACACACAATACAATATGTACGCACACAGACACACACACAACCCAGGTGTGTTCAGGTGCATTCAGGGACATCCATATAAAGCGAGAGGTTTTCTGCAGCTTTAACTTCGCTGCTCTGATCTCCAGGCAGGAAGTCAGGTAAGTTCCACTTCCTGTGGCGACACAGATGATGTGTTCCTGCTGTGGTTTACAGAAGGATCGCTTGTGGGCCGTCTGCTCGTGTTTTTAGCCTTTTCATGATTGTTCAATGTTCATCTTTTTTACCTGCTGTATTTTATATTTTCAGAGCAGCGTTTAAAATAATGAGTTCAATGTAAAAATATAATTGTTCCAAGATATAACTCTTTAGCTAATCCTACAAACAATATCATAGATGACAAAAGAAGTTATGCTGTTAGGCTTTTTATTAAAGAACATCTTCATCTGGAACGTGTGCTTCAGTTTGAAATATATTCAGGCTGTGATATTGATATTATACTCTCTTTATTGTTCCACTTTAGATTTAAAATGTTAAATGCATTCAAATACAATAATGATATGTCTTTGTTTGGTAGTTGATGAAGTTAATGATTCATTGAGGACTTCTCTCATGTGTTGTCGTCAGTGAGCTGCTCTCTGCAGGTTGAACTGTTATGAATGTTCAATCATCTCTAGATCCTTCAAAAACTACCTGAGAGGAATACAATCTAAAAACTACCTGAGAGGAATACAATCTAAAAACTATGTGAGAGGAATACAATCTATAAACGATGTGAGAGGAATACAATCTAAAAACTATGTGAGAGGAATACAATCTAAAAACTATGTGAGAGGAATACAATCTATAAACTATGTGAGAGGAATACAATCTAAACAACTATGTGAGTATCTTTGGATGAAATAAATGAAGCTGATACTTTAGTGCTGACACCAGATGGAATTCTACTGTCTGAGCTTCTGATGTTAGATTATGAAGCACACATGAATAATAACTAGAAAACCACGTTTATATGGGATTTATGAACTAAACATAAATGTCATTATGGATGTATCATCTTTCATTGCTGCAGATGAAAGTATCATGATTCCTGATTGGAAGAAGTCAGCTGTTTAAAACAACATCAGTTAACGCTGATTCTCTTTAAGATTGTTACATTGAGAAACATGAGTGTACAGGTCATCATGTTCACTGTATGTGGCTTACATGAATGCATATTTAGTTATTAATCACATATCATCTGAATCTCTATTTAGTGTTCAAAGCTCTGTTTGTTTAAGTATCGCAAATATAATTATCAAACAATTGTGTCTCTATGTTTGCAACTCTATATGAAGATTGATAATGATAAATAATTACAATGCATTTTGATTATTTCCTCTTAAGGAATCTTACGCTTTAATCACTCACCTGGTGCAATATCCATCACGTGCAATACGTTTAAGTACTTTTAAATACTTTTTTTATTCAGTCTGTATATTTAATATTCTTCTTTACTGTTTATTTTATTGTTTTCTATTACTGTTTATTTCTATTACTTGATTTTTTAAAATCTTTTATTCACTTGTGAGCAATGCTGCTGTAATCCTGCAGGACTAATAAAGGATTATCTTATTTTATCTTAAGTCACTACTTTAACTGAAAGTATCACATATTTTCTCCACTTTCAAAGCGTCAAATGCATCCACGAAAGGAAAAACAGAGTTTTAAAGTGTTTTGAATTAAAAAGCATTTAATTAAATATATGCTTAGGGGCATTTAAAGTTATGTGTTGGAGTTTTAACATGTGTCGGTTTATCATGTATCCTTAAATATGTACTTGTAACTGAAACATTCTCCTGTTGCGTTCCGTCTCAAGAGATGAACGCGTCCTCTGCCAACGTGACGGTGGTTCTCCAGTACCGAGACTCCTTCTCTAAAGCCGTCACCAAGAATGTGATCGTCGTGATTCTCGGGATCTCCATCAACTACATCAACATCTGCCTCATTCACACATTCTGCAAACACCAGGTCTGAGGTTTCTTTGACAAATACATATTCACAAAGGGAATGAGTTCAAGGTCTTTAGCAGCTGGCTAAGTTAGATAGCTGTCCAATGTAAATGATGGACGACTAACAAATACTGTGTGGTTGGTTATTTAAATCCAAACATGTCCTTCCCTTCCTTTGTGCTTTTCTTCCTACCATCCAGATCTTCTACATGAATCCACGTTACATCCTTTTTATTCACCTGGTGGTCAACGACATGATCCAATTGACGCTGACTGTCATCCTGTTTGTCATCAGCTACACCGTCTACACAATACATGTCTCCGTTTGTTGCATCTTCATCTTGCTTATTAGTGTCACCACTGAAAACACCCCTCTGAACCTGGCCTGCATGGCGGTGGAGTGCTACATCGCCGTCTGCATCCCCCTTCGCCACGTGCAGATCTGTTCCGTCAGGAGGACCTTGATGCTGATTGGTTTCATCTGGAAAATAAGCATTTTGTCCGTTCTTCCCGAACTGTTCATCACTTTGGCCACAGAGCCGCTGGACTTCTTTCATTCCAGAGTCTTCTGCCTCAGACAAACTGTCTTCCCAAATCCCCTCATCACCAAGAAGAGAGATGTCACCTATATGCTGTATCTGGCTATAGATTGGTGTGTTATCTTTTACACTTACTTCAACATCCTGTTCACTGCAAAACAAGCTAGCGTAGATGCTAAAAAGGCCAGGAACACAATCCTCCTCCATGGGTTCCAGCTGCTGCTCTGCATGACATCATACGTAACACCCCCGTTAAAACAGCATCTGCTGCTATGGTTCCCCAAGAACTACCCAGACTCCCTGTTTGCTTGTTACATTATTGCACAGGTTCTGCCACGGTCCATTAGTCCACTCATCTATGGGCTACGAGACAAGACCTTCAAGAAGTACTTGAACAGACATCTATTGTGTAAGATGAGCAGTGGTGTATAGTAACAAAGTAGAAATACTTTGTTACTGTACTAAGTAGTTTTTTGGGGATATATGTACTCTACTTTACTATTTATATTTCTGTTGACTTTTACTTTTACTTCACTACATTTTGCAAAGAAAACTGATACTTTTACTCTGATACATTTCCCCTGAAACCTTCGTTACTCACTACAAAATCAAATCTATCTTTAGAAAAAAAATAACATCGGGGACTGTGGTGGAACACAGACTCCACCAAGCAGGTTTGAGAATCACAATATTATGCATTAGCCTCTACATCCTCTAGTCCAGCGTCACAAACCTTTATGACAACGGACCGGTTACGTGAAGACAAGACTTTCACGGATCGGGTCTGACCTCGGGGAGACGGGAGCGGCGACACCCGACGTGTGTTCTTTATGTCCAGTCTACTGACTCTACTGCTTAACTTAAACCTTATTGTCCAGTCTACTGACTCTACTGCTTAACTTAAACCTTATTGTCCAGTCTACTGACTCTACTGCTTAACTTAAACCTTATTGTCCAGTCTACTGACTCTACTGCTTAACTTAAACCTTATTGTCCAGTCTACTGACTCTACTGCTTAACTTAAACCTTATTGTCCAGTCTACTGACTCTACTCCTAACTAAACCTTTAGTCCAGTCTACTGACTCTACTCCTAACTAAACATTTAGTCCAGTCTACTGACTCTACTGCTAACTAAACCTTACTGTCCAGTCTACTGACTCTACTCCTAACTAAACATTTAGTCCAGTCTACTGACTCTACTCCTTAACTTAAACCTTATTGTCCAGTCTACTGACTCTACTGCTTAACTTAAACCTTATTGTCCAGTCTACTGACTCTACTGCTTAACTTAAACCTTATTGTCCAGTCTACTGACTCTACTGCTTAACTTAAACCTTACTGTCCAGTCTACTGACTCTACTCCTAACTAAACATTTAGTCCAGTCTACTGACTCTACTCCTAACTAAACATTTAGTCCAGTCTACTGACTCTACTCCTAACTAAACCTTACTGTCCAGTCTACTGACTCTACTCTTTAACTTAAACCTTATTGTTCAATCTACTGACACGGCGCCCAACGCAAGGAGGTATATGTAGCGCTACACTGTTCATGGCCATTTACATTGTGTGCACACATAGCAGGATATAAACAACTATCTGAGAGGAATACAATCTAAAAACGATGTGAGAGGAATACAATCTATAAACTATGTGAGAGGAATACAATCTATAAACTACCTGAGAGGAATACAATCTATAAACTATGTGAGAGGAATACAATCTATAAACTATGTGAGAGGAATACAATCTATAAAACTATGTGAGTATCTTTAGTTGAAATAAATGAAGCTGATACTTTAGTGCTGACACCAGATGGAATTCTACTGTCTGAGCTTCTGATGTTAGATTATGAAGCACACATGAATAATGACTAGAAAACCACGTTTATAGGGGATTTATGAACTAAACATAAATGTCATTATGGATGTATCATCTTTCATTGCTGCAGATGAAAGTATCATGATTCCTGATTGGAAGAAGTCAGCTGTTTAAAACAACATCAGTTAACGCTGATGCTCTTTAAGATTGTTACATTGAGAAATATTCAATTCAATTCAGTTTATTTTATACAGCCCAACATCACAAATACAAGTTATCCTCGGAGGGCTTTACAATCTGTACACATAACATCCTGTCCCGGGACCTCACATCGGATCAGGAAAAACTCCCCTAAAGAGATAGTAAAAACTCTTTCACAGGGAAAACAGGGAAGAAACCTGAGGGAGAGCAACAGAGGAGGATCCCTCTCCCCGGATGGACAGAAGCAATAGATGTCATGTGGCCAGAATGAATAGCGTAGTTACAGCACATTCAATGAATATGACAGAAATTATTCATAAATTTCATATATTCAGAAATACACTCACCTAAAGGATTATTAGGAACACCATACTAATACTGTGTTTGACCCCCTTTCGCCTTCAGAACTGCCTTAATTCTACGTGGCATTGATTTAACAAGGTGCTGAAAGCATTCTTTAGAAATGTTGGCCCATATTGATAGGATAGCATCTTGCAGTTGATGGAGATTTGTGGGATGCACATCCAGGGCACGAAGCTCCCGTTCCACCACATCCCAAAGATGCTCTATTGGGTTGAGATCTGGTGACTGTGGGGCCATTTTAGTACAGTGAACTCATTGTCATGTTCAAGAAACCAATTTGAAATGATTCAAGCTTTGTGACATGGTGCATTATCCTGCTGGAAGTAGCCATCAGAGGATGGGTACATGGTGGCCATAAAGGGATGGACATGGTCAGAAACAATGCTCAGGTAGGCCGTGGCATTTAAACGATGCCCAATTGGCACTAAGGGGCCTAAAGTGTGCCAAGAAAACATCCCCCACACCATTACACCACCACCACCAGCCTGCACAGTGGTAACAAGGCATGATGGATCCATGTTCTCATCCTGTTTACGCCAAATTCTGACTCTACCATCTGAACGTCTCAACAGAAATCGAGACTCATCAGACCAGGCAACATTTTTCCAGTCTTCAACTGTCCAATTTTGGTGAGCTCTTGCAAATTGTAGCCTCTTGTTCCTATTTGTAGTGGAGATGAGTGGTACCCGGTGGGGTCTTCTGCTGTTGTAGCCCATCCGTCTCAAGGTTGTGCGTGTTGTGGCTTCACAAATGCTTTGCTGCATACCTCGGTTGTAACGAGTGGTTATTTCAGTCAAAGTTGCTCTTCTATCAGCTTGAATCAGTCGGCCCATTCTCCTCTGACCTCTAGCATCAACAAGGCATTTTCGCCCACAGGACTGCCGCATACTGGATGTTTTTCCCTTTTCACGCCATTCTTTGTAAACCCTAGAAATGGTTGTGCGTGAAAATCCCAGTAACTGAGCAGATTGTGAAATACTCAGACCGGCCCGTCTGGCACCAACAACCATGCCACGCTCAAAATTGCTTAAATCACCTTTCTTTCCCATTCTGACATTCAGTTTGGAGTTCAGGAGATTGTCTTGACCAGGACCACACCCCTAAATGCATTGAAGCAACTGCCATGTGATTGGTTGATTAGATAATTGCATTAATGAGAAATTGAACAGGTGTTCCTAATAATCCTTTAGGTGAGTGTATGAGTGTACAGGTCATCATGTTCACTGTATGTGGCTTACATGAATGCATATTTAGTTATTAATCACATATCATCTGAATCTCTATTTAGTGTTCAAAGCTCTGTTTGTTTAAGTATCGCAAATATAATTATCAAACAATTGTGTCTCTATGTTTGCAACTCTATATGCTATGTACTCTACATTTTCCTTCTTTTTTATGGGAGACCATGAGCTAAATGTGGTGGACAAAGTCAGATATTTGGGTCACATCATCAGGAATGACCTAAGCGATGATGACGATGATGACGATGATGACGACGATGATGATGATGACGATGTGCAGCGGCAGTGTTGCAAACTTTATGCACAAGCCAATATGTTGGCACGTACATTTCACATATGTACAGACGATGTTAAAACTGCTCTCTTCAGAGCTACTGTACTCCTCTCTATAAGCCCACCTGTGGTGCAGTTATAGTAAGGCAAAAATAAAAAAATTCAGTTGGCATTTAATGATGCTTTCAGAATCCTACTCAAGCTTCCCAGGTGGACAAGTGCAAGTCATATGTTTGTGACCCGTAATGTTCCCACTTTCCATGCTGTGCTGAAGAATTTTATTTACAAATTTACATGTAGATTCAATGACTTAGAAAATGTAATCATAAAAGTCTTAACTGAGCCAACACAGAGTGATACGAGGTCTTCTTCCTGTTTCTGGAAGCATTGGAACAAGTTTCTGTATGTTTTTAACCACGAGTGACTTTTTAACTGCAATGAATATACCTGTGTCCTCGTATTGTATTGTATTTTATATATTGTTGTTGTATTTGTGTGTTTTTTTGTTGCTATATGGACCTATGAGTCTGAAATAATAATAAAAAAGGAATAAATGAAGATTGATAATGATAAATAATTACAATGCATTTTGATTATTTCCCCTTAAGGAATCTTAAGTAACGTCATTCTGAATTTACACAAGTCACTACTTTAACTGAAAGTATCACATATTTGCTCTACTTTCATATTTGCTCTACTTTGAAAGCGTCAAATGCATGCAGGAAAGGAAAAACAGAGTTTTAAAGTGTTTTGAATTAAAAAGCATTTAATTAAATATATGCTTAGGGGCATTTAAAGTTATGTGTTGGAGTTTTAACATGTGTCGGTTTATCATGTATCCTTAAATATGTACTTGTAACTGAAACATTCTCCTGTTGCGTTCCGTCTCAAGAGATGAACGCGTCCTCTGCCAACGTGACGGTGGTTCTCCAGTACCGAGACTCCTTCTCTAAAGCCGTCACCAAGAATGTGATCGTCGTGATTCTCGGGATCTCCATCAACTACATGAACATCTGCCTCATTCACACATTCTGCAAACACCAGGTCTGAGGTTTCTTTGACAAATACATATTCACAAAGGGAATGAGTTCAAGGTCTTTAGCAGCTGGCTAAGTTAGATAGCTGTCCAATGTAAATGATGGACGACTAACAAATACTGTGTGGTTGGTTATTTACCTTTTGAGCATATGATGTTTCAAATCCAAACATGTCCTTCCCTTCCTTTGTGCTTTTCTTCCTACCATCCAGATCTTCTACATGAATCCTCGCTACATCCTTTTTATTCACCTGGTGGTCAACGACATGATCCAATTGACGCTGACTGTCATCCTGTTTGTCATCAGCTACACCGTCTACACAATACATGTCTCCGTTTGTTTAATCTTCATCTTGCTTATTAGTGTCACCACTGCAAACACCCCTCTGAACCTGGCCTGCATGGCGGTGGAGTGCTACATCGCCGTCTGCATCCCCCTTCGCCACGTGCAGATCTGTTCCGTCAGGAGGACCTTGATGCTGATTGGTTTCATCTGGAAAACAAGAATGCTGTTTGTTCTTCCTGATCTGTTCATCACTTTGGCCACAGAGCCGCTGGACTTCTTTCATTCCAGAGTCTTCTGCCTCAGAGAAACTGTCTTCCCAAATCCCCTCATCACCGAGAAGAGAGATGTCACAAACACAGTGTTTCTAGTTATAGTTTGGATCATCATATGTTGCACTTACTTCAGAATTCTGTTAGCTGCACAAACAGCCAGCAAAGATGCTAAAAAAGCCAGAAACACAATCCTCCTCCATGGGTTCCAGCTGCTGCTTGGTATGACAACATATGCAGGGCCGCCGGTATTACAAGTTCTGAAGACATGGTTCCCTAAGAATTATATAGACCATCTCTTTGCTTTCTATATTATTGTACAGGTTCTACCACGGTCCATTAGTCCAATCCTCTATGGCGTGAGAGACAAGACTTTCAGGAAGTACTTGAAAAGGCATTTGTGGTGTTGAGTCAGCATACTGTTACACTTTCCTGAGATGGATATTCCAATAAAAGAAAAAGGAAAGTTTTTCTTGAAGTATTGAAGCCATTTTCCTAGATTTTCTCCATGTGATTCATACTTATGATACGTCATACATTTTCTGTTCTCATGTGTTGTCCTGCGTTGAGTGTATGTTGTTTTGTTCATTGTGGTTATTATTGTGATAATTATGATGATCTAATGTTATATAAGTGACGTCATCTGTGGGAACGTTGATTTATCCCAGGTGAACAGACTTTCACGGGGTGGAAGGGCAATATAGTTTCAACCGCATATCAACAAATCCACTGATATACAAACATGAATTATTTGTTTAAAGCATTTTTTGGAATGTACACCGCTGTAAGAAAGGCCGATGCACGTGGCATCCGGTCATAAGGTGCTCAATGTTAGAACAGTCCGAAGAAATGATCTCCACCTCTGAGCACCATCGGTTGTTAATTAGGGATGGGTTTAAAAGACAGGTTTTTCTGAATCAAATCAATCTTCATTTGATTGATCCGATATCAATTAATAAAATCCAGAGAACAATATTTTGATATCAGCAATGTCCATTGGACGTGTGGAGCTTTTACCTGTTTAGTCAAACATGGCCAGCCTTTGGTTCTTCACGCCTCGAGGTCTTACCACGTCAGGTGGGTCCAAACATGCCGGGAGCTGCTCTACTACCGGGGGCTGGCAGCGGCACAGAGGCAGAAGCCGGGACTGGGGCTGGCAGCGGCACAGAGGCGGAAGCCGGGACTGGGGCTGTGAAAGCATGCACTGATTATTGGATGCCTGCTGTAGCGTCTGGAAGAACTTAGTCAAACAACTTCTCTCGTTCTCTGAATTTATTTTCCTTGATCACAAGTAAAGTAACAAGTGCTGCACCAGACATCCAATAACTGACACACGCTTTCAATTTGGTGACCCTGACGTCGGTTGGTTGACCTGGATAAAGAAAAGAGCTGTGACATCTGTTTCCCGGACCCCAACTGAGGGCTGGCGGCTGTTTGGCGTTTGACAACGAGAGGTACCACATATAGAACAGGTGAGCAGACAACCTTTTGTTCAAATGAATAAAATGTCTGTGATTGGCTAAACTAAATTTAGTTCAATCAGGAGAGACAGTGGGTGATTAGTAGTTAATGTTTATTATGCCGATAATGAGTCCATGGTTACACAGAATTTATTTGGCGCATGGACTCCGCGAGGAGATTGAGATCGCACTGTGTTTGCCCTGAGCGGCAGCAATCTGTAGATCCCCCCCGGGGAGTCCAGACACTGGTGGTGGTGCCTGAGGTTCTGCTGGAGTTGCTGGAGATGCCGATGGGGTCCTGGATCTGAGAAGGTGGATGGTGCTGGGGAGGCGGCGGGTCGCATGAGACGGCAGCAGGACGCTAGAGGCGGAGAAGGAGAACATTTAAAGGAGAAGGCAGCGAGCTGATAGGATAGCGAGGAGGGCATGACTCTGCGCTAATGGCTGGGCGCACCCGGCTGCTGAACAGCTGGTAGAGTCTGACACTTCTGACGCTCCTGACAGGGACATCCGGTATGACGTGCGTGCTGCTGGTGAGGGACGTATGAGTGAGGGCCCGCCTGGTGTGAGGGGGTTGTCTTCCTGTCTGAACTTACGCTATAGCTTCATTTGTCAACAGCAGAATGAGCCTCTACCCATAGTTTAGAAATAGTTTTGAAACTGTTCCTGATCACACGTAAAGTAAAAAGCACATATTTCCATGGGTTTTTATAGGGAAAGAGAATAAGTGTCCACTGGTAGGGATCTAGGTAAAAAGTATATAAAGAGTTTAAATAGGACAAAGGGACGCTCGTGGGAGCTACCGGAGGTCGACTCTTAGTCGTTAGAAGTCCAAGTTGAAGTCCATATGCTACGTTGATACCTTTGGGAGACCAAGTTGAAGTCCATATGCTACGTTGATACCTCTGGGATAAGCGAAGTGTAGTCCGTATGCTATGTTGATACCTCTGGGAGACCAAGTTGAAGTTCGTAGGTACGTTGATACTTCTGGCAACTGAGCCACTATATTCAAGGCACGCAGAGACTGGGTCAGTTTACCGCAGAAGTAGTGTTGCCGCTGAAAGGCAAGGAAAGGACACAGGGAAAGATTTGTTGTTTTTCATATGCTGTGTGGGCAAATGTGTGGGAGGGTGTTGTAGATTCTTGGTGTTTTTAACGAGACCTGAAATCCGTGTGTGTCAGGAAACTGAGAATTCCTCGGATAAAGGTGTTCAACCAGACTACATATCTGTGGGGCATTGAAGGGGAATAAAAGGGAAAATCATAGTCTATGGTACTACGAAGCAAGGAGAAATAAAACAATATTGGTGAACTGGTGTTGTAAGTCCCCAGTGGTCGAGCGCTGTATCTCTCTGATACAGTAGAAGCTTCTTGATCGGGTTCACGATATTGGGTAATGCATCCCTTTCCCCTGGCTTCGAAGGATACGTGTAAATAAATAAAATGAACTTTGTGGAAAGTGACTGTCGCGGATGGTCTCACAGGGAGTGCGACTGGTGACGCGGAGGCGTGTCCTGTTGAAATAACTAATGTAGAGGGTCTAACGTACAGAGAACACGACCGGGGAGTCTCTGTGCCAAAGAGAGAGAAAAGGAAAGAGTTTCTCTGGGACGTGTGGTGCTGTGGGAGTTGGCGGTCTGAGTTGTGTGCTCTGGAGGGACCGGTTGGACGAGCTCAGGATTGATAAGATAGGGAGTACAGAGCTGAGCGTACCGCAGTTTTTGCAAAACGCTTTCAGAAACTGCAGAGTGGAAACTTGGGAGAGATACAGGGAAAATAGAGCAGTAAGCCACAAGGACTAGCATATCAGCTAAGCCTCCCACCATAACAGGAAAAGCGAGACCGGAAATAGTACTGCACCCAAAATAAGAAACAGAAAAAAGATTGTATATAAATCTTGAGCTGAGGAGGTCGGAAAAAAAGAGAATAAGAGTTCTGCTGGAAACTTGTTAAATAGCATTAACTATAGATATGTAAATATATATCAACAAGTATTTTGTGAATCATTCGGCTGAGAAGCACTGGTGTGTGCGTTATCTAATACATATAATAAAGAGTAAATAGTTATAAAATAATGAACGGAAGGAAGAAGTGATTACATTAAAAGCTGAGCGAAACTCATTTTGTGATTGTTGACAGGGGTGAATTTGTGTGAGAATCTGACCGGAGGTCAAGCGGGGCTGTGTTGTGGGAAAAAGGTTTACGGTTGCATGCATGCGCGCTTCTTGCCTGATAAAAAATAAAAATAAAGAGAGCGAGGACGAGGAGAGCCTAGTCTGAGATTAATCAAGTCGGGGTCACCATTGAAAGTGTGTATTAATTATTGGATGCCTGGTGTAGGTTCCAGAAAAATTTAGTCAAACAACTTCTCTCATTCTCGGAATTTATTTTGTGAAGTAACAAGCGCTGCAGTCTTGATAGCAGGGAGTCGTCAGTCAACACGCAGGTTGACCGTCCGAAAACACCCCAACCAGCCGGAGGTTCGGCTCTTTAATACACGGTTTTCCGTCGTGAACATCTAACATTTCTATTGGCTCTAACTTGTCTAAGAGGAGGAGAATCGTGTCCTCCTGGGATCGGCTGGACCTGCCGACTGGAGACGAGGAACCGGGATCGGCTGTACCGCCGACTGGAGACGAGGAACCAGGAATGGCTGGACTTCTGACTGAAGACGAGGGGCCGGGATCGGCTGGACCACCGACTGGAGACGAGGGGCCGGGATCGGCTGGACCGCCGACTGGAGATGAGGAACCGGGAATGGCTGGACCTCCGACTGGAGACGAGGAACCGGGATCGGCTGGACTGCCGACTGGAGACGACGAACCGGGATCGGCTGTACCGCCGACTGGAGACGAGGAACCAGGAATGGCTGGACTTCTGACTGAAGACGAGGGGCCGGGATCGGCTGGACCACCGACTGGAGACGAGGGGCCGGGATCGGCTGGACCGCCGACTGGAGATGAGGAACCGGGAATGGCTGGACCTCCGACTGGAGACGAGGAACCGGGATCGGCTGGACTGCCGACTGGAGACGACGAACCGGGATCGGCTGGACCTCCGACTGGAGACGAGGAACCGGGATCGGCTGGACCGCCGACTGGAGACAAGGGGCCGGGATCGGCTGGACCTCCGACTGGAAACGAGGGGCCGGGATTGGCTGGACCTCCGACTGGAGACGAGGAACCGGGATTGGCTGGACCGCCGACTGTAGACGAGGAACCGGGATCGGCTGGACCGCAGACTGGAGACGAGGAACTGGGATCGGCTGTACCGCCGACTGGAGACGAGGAACCAGGAATGGCTGGACCTCTGACTGAAGACGAGGGGCCGGGATCGGCTGGACCACCGACTGGAGACGAGGAACCGGGATCGGCTGGACCTCCGACTGGAGACGAGGGGCCGGGATCGGCTGGACCGCCGACTGGAGATGAGGAACCGGGAATGGCTGGACCTCCGACTGGAGACGAGGAACCGGGATCGGCTGGACTGCCGACTGGAGACGAGGAACCGGGATCGGCTGGACCTCCGACTGGAGACGAGGAACCGGGATCGGCTGGACCTCCGACTGGAGACGAGGAACCGGGATCGGCTGGACCGCCGACTGGAGACAAGGGGCCGGGATCGGCTGGACCTCCGACTGGAGACGAGGGGCCGGGATTGGCTGGACCGCCGACTGTAGACGAGGAACCGGGATCGGCTGGACCGCCGACTGGAGACGAGGAACCGGGATCGCCGATTGTAGCTGGATGAAGTCGTTCAGGTTACAGCAGCCACGTCACTGATGCTGCTTCATAAAAAGAGATGAAACCTATGCACACTCATTTCATAAGTGGTGAAGGTGGAAACTGGAGCACACTATCTGAGGTAGGAATGTCTTTGATGCTCATACTGTGTTAGTGCAGTATTTTATCACGGTGTTGTTCATAATATTTCATTCCTTTTTAACTATATGGAAGCATTAAGCTCAACTTCAACTTCTAAATTTCTATATACAATTTAACAACAAGATGGTAAAATATGTTTTGAGAAATATTTTTTTTTAATGATCATTACTATATTTAATATGTGACTCCTGGTATTAATGTAAAGTATGCTGCTGAAGTGGTGAAACATTAAGGCCCATTCAAGTATAACATATATACATTTTAAAATGAATAATTTTCGATTAACGATGAGTGAATTGCTTGAAGGTAACCAAGGTATTCTTGCTATGGTGGGAAATGTGTTTTATAAGATGAACATATTAACAGTTAACATTTGAAGTAACTAACACTTAAGTGTTTGAAATGTTCATCAGAGGCTTGCAGGATCCTCAGATCAGCTCGATGAATTCATCGTCTTCTGGCTACAACGTCTCGACTCTGAGGTATCGAGACTCCTACAGCACAGTCGTGACCAAAAATGTGATCGTTCTGGCTCTTGGTCTCATCATCAACTATATCAATGGTTCTTTGATTCACACCTTCAGAAAACACCAGGTCAGAATCCTTTAGCACTGATTAATACCTTAATATGTTCAACTGTGTTATTACCTCATGTACTATTTCTTTATACATCTGTATACTAATACAGACACATGGTGAGTATCATTACTGTGTAATATAATGTATACATCTGGTGTATGGAGTATTATAACACGTAACACCAATGTCACTCGTAGCATTCACTTTGTAAGGCCCTTTGTTAATATGTTAATGTTAAATTACACTATATCATATTTCTACTACACAGTTAGACAGGCCAGGTATCATTACTTTATCGTATCCATTAATCTGGTGGATGCAACATTATACCACACAATAATGTTTTGCCTTGAAATATTCCTCCTGAAGGATTTTTAATCTTTACTTCAATTCTTATTTAATTTGTATATGCCCCTTATTGTTTATTCTTATTCATTATCTCTACTGGGGATCAAGAAAGGCTTATCTTATAGGTACGAATATATTACCAATATTGAGTTGTTTAAGCTGATTCTTTCTTTTTCTCTCCCTGGTTCAGATATTTTATGTGAATCCACGTTACATCCTCTTCATCCACCTGGTGGTAAATGACATGATCCAGCTGACGACAACAATCAGCCTGTTTGTCTTAAGTTACATCTTCTACAGAATTAATGTTTCCTTGTGTTGCGTCTTTATTACCCTTTCTGTCTTCACCACCCTCAACACTCCATTAAATTTAGCTTTCATGGCCGTAGAGTGTTACATTGCTATTTGTCTCCCACTGCGACACGCTGAGCTCTGTACCATCAAGAGAACATACATTCTGATTGCTTTGATTTGGGCCATGAGTGCAGTTTCCACACTGCCAGATGTTTTTATTCTTCTGGCTACAGAGCCTGTAGAGTTATTTTATTCCACCATGTTTTGTTTAAAGGATAAACTCTTCCGTCACCCTATCCACTTGAAAAAGAGAGACGTTTCCTACATGGTTTACCTGATTGGTGTTTGGCTCACGCTCCTCTTTACTTACATCAAGATCTTCTTAGCTGCTAAATCAGTTAAAGCGTCTAAATCAGGTGATGGAGACGCAAAGAAGGCCAGGAACACCATCCTGCTGCACGGCTTTCAGCTCCTGCTGTGTATGCTCACCTATGTCGCCTTTCTGATTAGAAATGCTCTGGTCTATCGCTTCCCTGAACATTATATAAATATAGTCTTTGCCTCGTACATCATAGACCAGATCCTCCCCAGGTTGCTCAGTCCTATTGTGTACGGGCTGCGAGACAATATATTTAGAAAGCATCTGAAAAAGTACCTGCTGTGCACAGTGAGATCAAGCATCAAACCAAGGACTGCACCGACATCCATGTTGCTGTATTAGACCATGTACTGTATATGTGTGTGTGTGCGTGTGTATATATAACCCTAGGTCTAGGTTTTCTGAATATACTGATTTGATTCCAGAATAGGATTTGACAGGGATACCATTGCCAGATTCATTACATTTGACGGAGAATGCTTTTAGATCTGTAAATAATATGCTTTTTGGGGTTTGATCTATAGAAATAATGATTCAAAATGACAACAAATTGTACAGTTTTAAGTCAAAAACTATATACTAAATATATAATAAATATAATAAAACTGCAACATGTGTTAATATTGTTCCTCATTTGTGTGTGTGCAGACATTTAAATGACTGGTTGTATTGTTGCCGAAAGTACATTTACATATGAGATTCATTCTATACCATCTGTGATCTTTTCTTTGAATTAAGATTCAATATCTATATTAAAAACATTTTTTTGAGCTAAGGTCCCTTCATGGCTATCATATGTGACTTATTTGTTTTTAACTTTTTGATTTATTTTTCCTGAACTGTTTTTAAATATAATTGTGGAACGGTCAGCTGTTTCTGTTATGGTGCTCCACCATCTATCCTTCAATTAACTTCCATTTATCTTGAAAATTGCAATTTAGTACAGTACTTTAATAAATGTACTGAGGTACATTTCAGCATATTATTAACAACAACAACATATATTTTGAACATCATGATTCATAAAGAATCGGGAAAGTAAAGAACAGTATTTGAAGTCCATCCATCCATCTGTATCTGTCAGGTCTGGGGTAAGGAGAGGACCCAAACGCACGAGCAACAGTTGATAGTAAATTTATTCCAATAAACAAAACTTAGGACAGGCTTCAAAACGGGACGTGGAACAAACAAAAACAAAACCAGGGCTCCAAAAAGACAGGGACAAGACTACTCACGACGAGACAGCTTACAGGGGTAACAGACACAATACAATCCGACAAGGGGACAGGAGACAGACAGGGTTTAAATACAAGAGGGTAACGAGGAACAGGTGGAAAACACTGAGGGCAGCACAGGTGAAAGGAATACACAATCAGGGAACAGGGCAGATAGACAATCACGGACAATCACAGGGGAGGAAGTGCAGGAACACAGAGGACACCCAAGACAAGGACTTCACAATAAGACAGGACACCAGACAAACCAACATCATGACAGTATCTGCTTGGATCAGGTCTCAGTGGCAGCAGGCCCAGCATGCTGACCTAGATTTCTCTCTCACCAACAACATTTCCCAACTAATACTGGGGGATCCCGAGGCGTACCAAGGCCAGCTGGGAGATGTAATCCCTCCAGCGTGTTCTGGGTCTTCCCCGGGGTCTCCTACCTGTTGGATGTGCCCGGAAAAAAACTCCAGGAGGCATCCTGATGAGATGCCTGAACCACATCTGCTGACTCCTTTTGATGCAAAGGAGTATCGCTCAACTTCAAGTTCCCTTCTGATGTTCGAGCTCCTTACCCTATCTCCAAGGCTGAGCCCTACAGAGGAAACTCATCTCCTTACCCTATCTCTAAGGCTGAGTCCTACAGAGGAAACTCATCTCCTTACTCTATCTCTAAGAGTCCTACAGAGGAAACTCATCTCCTTACTCTATCTCTAAGAGTCCTACAGAGGAAACTCATCTCCTTACTCTATCTCTAAGAGTCCTACAGAGGAAACTCATCTCCTTACTCTATCTCTAAGAGCCCTACAGAGGAAACTCATCTCCTTACCCTATCTCTAATACTGAGTCCTACAGAGGAAACTCATCTCCTTACTCTATCTCTAAGGCTGAGACCTACGGAGGAAACTTATCTTTCAAAGTGCTCTTTCCACCGCCGGACAAAGTCGATTATTAATCTCCGGCCTAAGGTGTTCTGGTACCAGGTACACTTATGAGCCACCTTATGCTCGAACATGGTATACGTTATGGACAAACTGTGGCAATAGCGAGACACCACTCAGGTTCAGATTGGGCAAGCCTTTCATATGGCGCCAGGTTTCGATGTCATTGCCCATGTGAGCCTTGAAGGCTCTAAGCAGAACTATATAGTCGGCAGGCAGCGCCCGTTCCAGGACCCCTCCCACCGACTCCAAGACCTGATACTCAGAACTGCTGTTTTGTGCATGAGCACAGACAACAGTCCAAGCCTTACTCCCTGCAACTCGCAGGCACAGCGAGGCCACCCTCTTGTTCTCTGGGGAAAACTCCAACAGGGCGGCAGTCAGCTGGGAGCTCGTAAGTATCCCTACTCCAGAAAAGGACAGAGTCCTACCCTTCTCCTGGAGCTTGGTTCCAGAGCCAGTGCTGTGGTGGAGGTCAGCCCAACTGCAAGTCTGCATAGCACCCAATCCCGATGCTTGTCTCTGCGGGTGGTGGGTCGACAAGGTGGCTGCTCCATGTTGTTTCTTCAGGCTGAGCCTGACCGGGCCCCATGGGCGAAGGCTCGGCCACCAGACGCTCACTGACGAGCTCCCCTCCTGGGTCTGGCACCCAGAGGGTTCCCCGGTTTCCCAAGGTCCTGTTCTGTGGAACCAGCTTCCACTTTCTGTCCGGGGGGCAGACACAGTCACCTAATTTCAGAGTAGACGTTCCTCTACTGATGATTTACGGCCCATGGATTGCAGCAACCTCGCCCGGACAAGGGAAACCGGGGCACCCTCCCGGAGCCAGACCCAGGAGGGGAGCTCATCAGCGAGCGTCTGGTGGCCGGGCTTTCGCCCATGGGGCCCGGTCGGGCTCAGGCCGAAAAAAGATCATGGACCAGCAACCCTGTGGACTCACCACCCGCAGGGGGAAGCATCGGGATTGGGTGCTATGCAGACCGGGCGGCGGGCCAGGCAGGAGACCTGGGCGAGCCAATCGCCGGCAGCATGGACTAGCTCTAGGGACGTGGAACGTCACCTCGCTAGCGGGGAAAGAGCCGGAGCTGGTGCGGGAGGTGGAGCGATACCAGCTAGATATAGTTGGGCTCACCTCCACGCACAGCACGGGCTCTGGAACCAAGCTCCTGGAGAAGGGTTGGACTTTGTCCTTTTCTGGAGTTGCCCAGGGTGAGAGGCACCGGGTGGGAGTGGGGATACTCACGAGCCCCCGGCTGAGCGCCGCTATGTTGGAGTTTCCCCGGAGAACGAGAGGGTCGCCTCCTTGCGCCTACGGGCTGCGGGGAGTAAGGCTCTGACTGTTGTTTGTGCTTATGCACCGAACAGCATTTCGGAGTATCCGGCCTTCTTGGAGTCGGTGGGAGGGGTCCTGGAAAGGGCGCCGCCTGCCGACTCCTTAGTTCTCCTGGGAGACTTCAACGCTCACGTGGGCAATGACAGAGAAACCTGGCGGGGCGTGATTGGGAGGAACGGCTTGCCCGATCTGAACCCGAACGGTGCTTTGTTGTTGGACTTCTGTGCTAGCCACAGTTTGTCCATAACAAACACCATGTTCGAGCATAAGGTGGCTCATAAGTGTACCTGGTACCAGAACACCTTAGGCCGGAGATCAATGATCGACTTTGTAGTCGTATCATCTGATCTGCGGCCGTATGTCTTGGACACTCGGGTGAAGAGAGGAGCAGAGCTGTCAACTGATCACCACCTGGTGGTGAGTTGGATCAGATGGCGGGGGAGTCGGCTAGAAAGACCTGGCAAGCCCAAACGTGTAGTGAGGGTGAACTGGGAACGTCTGGCAGAGGATCCTGTCCGGGAGGTCTTCAACTCCCATCTCCGGAAGAGCTTCTCACAGATCCCGAGGGAGGCTGGGGACATGGAATCCGAGTGGACCATGTTCAAAGCCTCTATTGTGGACGCGGCCGCTAGGAGCTGTGGTCGGAAGGTCATCGGTGCCTGTCGTGGCGGCAACCCGAGAACCCGGTGGTGGACACCGGGGGTGAGGGAAGCCATCAAACTGAAGAAGGAGGCCTTTCGGGCCTGGCTGGCCCAGGGGTCTCCTGAAGCAGCTGACAGGTACCGGCAGGCCAGAAGGGCTGCAGCTGCGAAGGTCGCGGATGCTAAAACTCGGGCATGGGAGGAGTTCGGGGAGGCCATGGAGAAGGACTTTCGGTTGGCCTCAAGGAAGTTCTGGCAAACCATCCGACGGCTCAGGAAGGGAAAGCAGGGCCTACCCCAGGCTGTTCTCAGCGTGGGGGGGGGGGGGGGACTGCTGACCCGGACTGTGGACATCGTCGGGCGGTGGAAAGAGCACTTTGAGGAACTCCTAAACCCGGCCAACATGTCCCCTGGAGAGGGGGCAGCGCCTGAAGTCCTTGGGGTGGTTGCACCCATATCCCTGTCAGAGGTCACTAAGGTAGTCAAAAAGCTCCTTGGTGGCAAGGCGCCGGGGGTGGATGAGATTCGCCCTGAGATGCTGAAGGCGCTGGACATTGTTGGGCTGTCTTGGCTGACACGCCTTTGCAGTGTCGCATGGGGGTCGGGAACAGTGCCCATGGACTGGCAGACCGGGGTGGTGGTTCCCATCTTCAAGAAGGGGGACCGGAGAGTGTGCTCGAACTATCGTGGTATCACACTGCTCAGCCTCCTGGGAAAAGCTTATGCCAGGGTGCTGGAAAGGAGGCTCCGACCGCTTGTCGAACCTCAGATTCAAGACGAACAGTGTGGATTCCGTCCCGGCCGTGGAACAGTGGACCAGCTCTTTACCCTCGCAAGACTACTGGAGGAGTCCTGGGAGTTTGCCCAACCAGTCTACATGTGCTTTGTGGACTTGGAGAAGGCTTTCGACCGGGTCCCTCGGGGGGTTTTGTGGGGGGTGCTGCGGGAGTATGGGGTGCCGGACCCGTTGGCATGGGCCATCCGGTCTCTGTACGCCTGCAGTAGGAGCTGTGTTCGTATCCTCAGTAGTAAGTCAGACACGTTCCCGGTGGGTGTTGGTCTCCACCAGGGCTGCCCTTTATCACCGGTCCTGTTCCTGACCTTCATGGACAGGATATCTAGGAGCAGCCAGGGGGCGGAGAAGATCCGGTTCGGGAGTCTCGGGATCGCCTCTCTGCTGTTCTCAGATGATGTGGTCCTGTTTGCCTCCTCGGACCGTGACCTCCAGCATTCACTGGGGCGTTTTGCAGCCGAGTGTGAAGCGGCAGGGATGAGAGTTAGCACCTCCAAATCTGAGGCCATGGTGCTCTGCCGGAAACCGGTGGACTGCTCCCTCCAGGTGGGGACAAACTGCCTACCCCAAGCGAAGGAGTTCAAGTATCTGAGGGGAATTCCTCCAAGTAAAGAAAAAGACTCAGTTATGGTACTCTGTGTATAATAACTTGAAATAAAATGTATACTCTCAAATAAGAGTGTAGAACTCTACTCAATGGGCACTCCCTTTAATGGAATAAGATAAGTTTTTCGAGACGAAGAAGGTAACACCGGGCTGAGGCCATTGACCAGGGAACACAATCCAGCATTACCCTGCCTCGTTTCCAGATCCAGACAAATGTAAGTAATCGTTTGGGTTGCACTGTGTGTAAAACGATTCATCTTCCTTTCCTAATAGAGGAAACAGTTCGGTGGATCACCGTGGCTCAATGAAATAGGTAGGCCACAGGGAAACTGAACGAATGGGGTTTTTAACATCCGTCATTGTCTCTATAAATTGTAATCGAAAGCAAACTGAGAGGGAAACCTCAGGGTTCTAAAACGGGCCCTTCTTACACGGCTGGCGTAAGGAGTAGGCGCTACCCCTACGTTCTGACCAGGTCAGGGCCGGTCCCGTTACAGTAGCAAGCTAGAAAGTCAAGCTAACGATGAATGCTCACATGCTAATGAAGCTAGCATGATGTCTAGGCTAGTGCATAGCCAGTGTTTACCAAGTTAACTTATCAGTGGAGTAGCTAGCTATAGGAAGAGGGAGATTGGGAGCTTGTATGTTCATGATAACTTATCAAGAGACGTCTGACCATCTAATCTTGCACTGTATTACAAGTTATGCTGTATCTTCAATGTGAATATATTCTATATTTTGCTTTTATAGTATACATAGGCCTAAAGTGTGATGGTATTCATATATGACTATTTTCTTGTTGATACAAAGGCAAAGCTGTTAATAATAATCAAACAAGTTGTTGTCTTTTAATAGCTTTGCTTAGTTACACTGACATTCTGTGACTGTTCTTTCTTTTTGTGGGGTTCACCAGAGCTTTGTGTACATTATATACACAAATATATATATATATATACAGTATACAGCCCAAACCTGAATGCTCTGCTAAACCAAATTGTGAGAAAACTGAAAATCCAGAAAAAAGTATTTCCTATATTTTGAATAGAAAATACATGTATTGTATTTTGTTACATTTTCTGGCACCAGTATTTTGTAATTTATTTTAATACATTTATTTGAGTTTTTTTTTTTTATTGTGTATCAAAATACATTTTGATGTATTTTTGCCCTTATCTGGATTTAAAATGTAAATAAGGTACCAGGGTGCATAACAAAGCATGACAATAGACCATCTAATCTTGCACTGTATTATAAGTTATGCTGTATCTTCAATATGAATATCATATTCTATATTTTGCTTTTATAGTATAAAGTGTGATGGTATTCATATATGACTATTTTCTTGTTGATACAAAGGCAAAGCTGTTAATAATAATCAAACAAGTTGTTGTCTTTTAATAGCTTTGCTTAGTTACACTGACATTCTGTGACTGTTCTTCCTTGTTATGGGGTTCACCAGAGCTTCCCAGCCAGCATGTCCATGTGGGGCCCATAAGGTTTAAATTTGGGCTGCAGATAAGGGTCCCAAGTGGGTTTGTCCGCAGTTTCCACGGTGGCCTCACCTGTGTTTGCCCATACGGTTTTCAAGTTGGTGCGGACTGGGTTTATTCACAGAAACCCATAATGTAGCCTATTTGGGTCCCACTTAAAGCCCAGTCAGATCCCTCTTAAAGTCGGTGAATAAACCGGTGAATAAACCCAGTTCGCACCAACTTGAAAACCGTATGGGCAAACACAGGTGAGGCCACCGTGGAAACTGCGGACAAACCCACTTGGGACCCTTATCTGCAGCCCAAATTTAAACCTTATGGGCCCCACATGGACATGCTGGCTGGGTTTGTGTACGTTATATACACACACACACACACACACACACACACACACACACACACACACATATATATACATATATATATATATATATATATATATACATACAGCCCAAACCTGAATGCTCTGCTAAACCAAATTGTGAGAAAACTGAAAATCCCGAAAAAAGTTTTTCCTATATTTGAAATAGAAAATACATGTATTGTATTTTGTCACATTTTCTGGCACCAGTATTTTGTAATTTATTTTAATACATTTATTTGAGGGGTATTTTTTATTGTGTATCAAAATACATTTTGATGTAGTTTTGCCCTTATCTGGATTTAAAATGTAAATAAGGTATCAGGGTGTATAACAAAGCATGACAATAGAGCTTGTTAATCAAAACAACATTGAAACAGCTTTTCTTCATAATTGTAGCTGGATGAAGTCGTTCAGGTTACAGCAGCCACGTCACTGATGCTGCTTCATAAAAAGAGATGAAACCTATGCACACTCATTTCATAAGTGGTGAAGGTGGAAACTGGAGCACATTATCTGAGGTAGGAATGTCTTTTATCACAGTGTTGTTTATAATATTTCAATCTTTTATAACTATATGGAAGCATTACACTCAACTTCAACTTCTAAATTTCTATATACAATTTAACAACAAAACATTTTAAAATGAATAACTTTCCCATGAAAACAATGAGTGAATTGCTTGAACATGTATTGTATTCTCTCTTAAATAGGTAACCAAGGTATTCTTGCTATGGTGGGAAATGTGTTTTATAAGATGAACATATTAACAGTTAACATTTGAAGTAACTAACACTTAAGTGTTTGAAATGTTCATGAGAGGCTTGCAGGATCCTCAGATCAGCTCGATGAATTCATCGTCTTCTGGCTACAACGTCTCGACTCTGAGGTATCGAGACTCCTACAGCACAGTCGTGACCAAAAATGTGATCGTTCTGGCTCTTGGTCTCATCATCAACTATATCAATGGTTCTTTGATTCACACCTTCAGAAAACACCAGGTCAGAATCCTTTAGCACTGATTAATACCTTAATATGTTCAACTGTGTTATTACCTCATGTACTATATTTCTTTATCATTACTGTGTAATATAATGTATACATCTGGTGTATGGAGTATTATAACACGTAACACCAATGTCACTCGTAGCATTCACTTTGTAAGGCCCTTTGTTAATATGTTAATGTTAAATTACACTATATCATATTTCTACTACACAGTTAGACAGGCCAGGTATCATTACTTCATCGCAGTGATTCTCAACTGGTGGGTCGCGAACCACTAGTGGGTCGCGGACCCGTTTTCACTGGGTCGCGTTTTCAGTTGCCTGAAAAAAGAAAAAAAAGAAGAAAAAAAGAAAATCTCTTTTTTTTTTTTTTTCATCCTGTGGTTTTATTTTGAAAGGACTTTTTTATGCAGCGGAGTGTCGTTATTTTGCCGGCTCTGGTTTCAACTGGTTTTGCACTTGTCCCTCCATGTTTTCAGCAGCGTGGGCCAGGTTGGGTCAAACCATCCTGATATGAGGGAGACTCATAGGTTTTTAGGATAATTAAATTAAACAGCCTACTGAATATAACATGACAACTGATGGCGCTGCCTGCATGACAGGAAAAAACTCTGGGGTCGGGAGGAGAATTGAGTGCTGCTTAATTGTCTGTAAAGCACAATGTTTTTCAGTATTTACTGATGAGGTAATCACAAGAGAAGTTAATGTTGTATATATGAATACTTTTGAATTCCACTTTTGTTTAATTTATTTTGAGTTAGTGGAAAAGCTGCTCCTCAACACAGTGACGTGTTCCACAGTAAAGTGTTTGTCACAGATTCGGTGAGTGTGTGTTCTCAGTTAAAGTCAGGTCATTTCAGTCTTTTTGAAACTTCTTCTTAGTTGTTGGACTGTTTGTGCATGAAAGCTGTTGAGTCTGTTTGCAAATAGCTGAAGATTCTGAATTGTTATATATGTTGTAATACCTCGTGTCCTGAAGATGCAGTTTTAGTTTTTTAATTAAAATGCAGCTAATTGAGTGTAAAAGGGAATAGTTCCCTCTCTATCATCGCCACCAGCTGCTCGTTTTGGTTATTAAACTTGTTTTTGTGTTAGCATACATATTCGGTACTATCTCAGGTTCAAACTGCACCATCTTTTCATTAAATACATTGGAGAAGTTGAGAATGTTCCTCGATTTGGGTCGCGGCTTGTCATTCAGGGGTGATGGTGGGTCCCGGAGCCAGACCAGTTGAGAACCACTGCTTTATCGTATCCATTAATCTGGTGGATGCAACATTATACCACACAATAATGTTTTGCCTTGAAATATTCCTCCTGAAGGATTTTTAATCTTTACTTCAATTCTTATTTAATTTGTATATGCCCCTTATTGTTTATTCTTATTCATTATCTCTACTGGGGATAAAGAAAGGCTTATCTTATAGGTACGAATATATTACAAATATTGAGTTGTTTAAACTGATTCTTTCTTTTTCTCTCCCTGGTTCAGATATTTTATGTGAATCCACGTTACATCCTCTTCATCCACCTGGTGGTAAATGACATGATCCAGCTGACGACAACAATCAGCCTGTTTGTCTTAAGTTACATCTTCTACAGAATTAATGTTTCCTTGTGTTGCGTCTTTATTACCCTTTCTGTCTTCACCACCCTCAACACTCCATTAAATTTAGCTTTCATGGCCGTAGAGTGTTACATTGCTATTTGTCTCCCACTGCGACACGCTGAGCTCTGTACCATCAAGAGAACATACATTCTGATTGCTTTGATTTGGGCCATGAGTGCAGTTTCCACACTGCCAGATGTTTTTATTCTTCTGGCTACAGAGCCTGTAGAGTTATTTTATTCCACCATGTTTTGTTCAAAGGATAAACTCTTCCGTCACCCTATCCACTTGAAAAAGAGGGAAGTTTCCTACATGGTTTACCTGATTGGTGTTTGGCTCACGCTCCTCTTTACTTACATCAAGATCTTCTTAGCTGCTAAATCAGTTAAAGCGTCTAAATCAGGTGATGGAGACTCAAAGAAGGCCAGGAACACCATCCTGCTGCACGGCTTTCAGCTCCTGCTGTGTATGCTCACCTATGTCGCCTTTCTGATTAGAAATGCTCTGGTCTATCGCTTCCCTGAACATTATATAAATATAGTCTTTGCCTCGTACATCATCACCCAGATCCTCCCCAGGTTGCTCAGTCCTATTGTGTACGGGCTGCGAGACAATATATTTAGAAAGCATCTGAAAAAGTACCTGCTGTGCACAGTGAGATCAAGCATCAAACCAAGGACTGCACCGACATCCATGTTGCTGTATTAGACCATGTATATGTGTGTGTGCGCGTACACACACATATACGTAGACACACATACGTACACACACAAACATACACACACACTGGAACTGGGACCCCTAGGTCTAGGCTTTAGGCTATTGTAATGTTTACCATTAGCAGGCTTGTTTTTGTAAAATAGTTAGTAACTGTGAATACATATTTTACAGAATAATTTAATGTTCAGACGAAGGCTATTATTATGTAAATAATAAAATAACTATTTCAGAGGTTTCGTTTTTCAACTTTTTTCGGTGAACTATAGAAAATAATGACTAACTGACATGAAGTTTTAGGAATCAAACCCTTCAAATGTTCTTGAAACATAGTTGAAGGATAATAAAACTGCATTCATGTCATTTTAAGCATTGTGAGATAAACCTGCTGCTATTATGTCATTGATGCAGAAAAAAACATTTTCATATTGTTCTTTATTTGTTTGTCTGTGCTGACTTATTGAAATGATTGTGGTTGTATTGTTGACAAAGGGCCGTTGTAAATCTATGGTTATTTTTTTAAATCTTACAGTCAGTCACTTTGTCTAGAATTCCATACATTTTCAGTAATGTCGGCTTATTGTAATTTTATGTAAAATATACAAAAGGAAATGAATTGTATAAAGCCGATCTGTGTCCATTCTGACCGAAGAGTACAACAGGTCTCTAAACCAACTGTATGGTGTTTAGTTGTTTTTTTCTACAAACCTAACATTGCATAACAGTAGACCCACTTTAAGCCATTAAAATGGTGAAATATTAATTGTGCTATGAATGTCATCTGGCACTGAATAAATACTCTATGTAGTCGGGGGAAATAGCTCCGAGTTGGTTCTCCCAAGGCAAAGTGGTCTCAGAGAGAGGGTGCCAGACCAAGAGCGATTCATTGACCCTTTATCAAATCGAATGGAAAGGAGTTGTTGCACATCGCCCGGAAAAGAGAAACCCGGGCCCCCTTCTAGTGTCAGACCTGGGAGAGGAGCTCACTGGCGGGGTTCTGGTGACCTCGGCACGTGGGGCTCGGCCAGGCAAAAATCTTTATGAACCACCGCCCTGTGGTTCTACCACTGGCAGGGATAAGAATCGGGCTGAGTGACATGTAATGTTAACCTGTTATGTTTAAAGTGTTATTGTGTTTACAGGAAGAAGTTGTTCTAGATAAGAAGACTGGTTATTGTAATTACTGGGTTCAGGAGGTCAGTGAATGTCTCATTAGCTGTGTAGCACACAAACACAAACACAAAACACAACACATCATAACAGTACCCCCCCTCAAGGGGCGGATTCCAGACGACCCAGAGAAAAAAAAACGTGTCCCCTGGGGTGGGTGGAGGGGAGCCGGAGTAGGGACCTGGAGTCCAGCAGAACCAGTCCGGGGGGCGAGCCGGAGGACGGCCACCAGTCGGGCCGAAACAGTCCGGGGGGCGTGCCGGAGGACGGAAATCAGAGCCGTGCTCCGGCGGGGAATGGGACCTGGACTCAGATGGGGAAGGGGAACGGGACCGGGACTCTGAAGGGGAAGGGGACCGGGACCGGGACTCTGAAGGGGAAGGGGACCGGGACCGGGACTCTGAAGGGGAAGGGGACCGGGACCGGGACTCTGAAGGGGAAGGGGACCGGGACCGGGACTCTGAAGGGGAAGGGGACCGGGACCGGGACTCTGAAGGGGAAGGGGACCGGGACCGGGACTCTGAAGGGGAAGGGGACCGGGACCAGGACTCTGAAGGGGAACGGGAACGGGACCGGGACTCTGAAGGGGACTCTGGGACAGGTCGGGGCGCCGGTGGGGAACCCGGTGTCGGCAGCGGCTTGAAGGCGGCAGCCGGGAGGCTGCGAGACGGCAGCTTGAGACGGCTGCGAGGTGGCAGCGGGGACTTGGGAACGGTATATATATATATATATATATATATTTATATATTTATATATATATATATATATATATATATATATATATATATATATATTATGATTGTCTAACAGTCAGCTGTTTCTGTCTTTGTGCTCTGACAATGACAGAAAATGTAAAGTTTTGACATGTAATAACAGGTGTTATTAATAACTTTTCCTGCAAAATTCTTAACCCTCGTAATGTCCTCCCGTTTGCCATAGACCTCTTGTCCTCTGGTTTGACTGTTATGTAAAGCATAAAGTATATATTGTCAATCGATTCTGTTTTACACCTTTAGTCTTACTTCAGTCCAAAACATTAACACATTTTTGTCTTTTTGTTGATGTTCTACCAGTCTGTTGTGGTGGAGATGTTCTACCAGTCTGTTGTGCCCGTGCTCTGTTCTTCTCCATAGTGGAGACACCAACAGACTTTCATCATGTGTTCATTTGTTTTTCGTCCTTTGAACGTCTGGTCCTGTCCCACCTCAAAACCCTGACTGACCCACTCCTGGACCCTCTGCAGTTCGCCTACAGGGCCAACAGGTCTGTAGACGATGCTGTCAACATGGCCCTCCACCACATCCTCCAGCATCTGGACTCCCCAGGAACCTACGCCAGGATCCTGTTCATGGACTTCAGCTCTGCCTTCAACACCATCATCCCGTCTCTGCTGCAGGACAAGCTCTCCCAGCTGCACGTGCCTGACTCCACCTGCAGGTGGATCACAGACTTCCTGTCTGACAGGAAGCAGCACGTGAGGCTGGAAACACGTCTCAGGCTCCCGGACCATCAGCAACGGTTCCCCCCAAGGCTGCGTTCTTTCCCCTCTGCTCTTCTCGCTGTACACTAACAGCTGCACCTCCAGTCACTAGGGCTGTCAACGAATAATCGAAATTCGAATATATATTCGAATAGTTGTTAAAAACAGAATTTCGAATGTGAAAATTAATATTCGAATGTAAAAAAAAAGAAGGAGTGAACACCTAAACTGAAGAATTTTGTATTTACACATATATTCGAATATGTTCGAATATATGTGTTTTTTTAAAGGGAATATTCAAACGTCATTCTTTAGCAATTTTGACAGCCCTACCAGTCACCAGTCCGTCAAGCTCCTGAAGGATGACACCACCCTCATTGGACTCATCTCTGGTGGGGACGAGTCTGCCTACAGGTGGGAGACTGACCACCTGGAGACCTGGTGCAGCCAGAACAACCTGGAGCTCAACGCTCTGAAGACAGTGGAGATGGTTGTGGACTACAGGAAGAACGCAGCCCCACCCGCCTCCATCACCCTGTGTGACTCCCTATCGCCCTGTGTGACTCACTATCACCCTGTGTGACTCACTATCACCCTGTGTGACTCCTCTATCACCCTGTGTAAAAAAAAAAAAAAAAAATGGTAAAATGGACCCGTACTTGTATAGCGCCTTTCTAGTCTTCCAACCACTCAAGGCGCTTTAACACTACATGACATCATTCACCCATTCATACACTGATGATAGGAGCACCATGCAAGGAGCCACATCAGATTGTCAACCATTCATACACCGTAGACACAGCTACGGGAGCAATTTAGGGTTAAGTGTCTTGCTCAAGGACACATCGACATGGGCTAGCGGAGCCGGGGATCGAACCGCCGATCCTCTGATTGAAGGACGACCCTGCTCACCACTGACCCACAGTCGCCCACTGTGTGACTCCTCTATCACCCTGTGTGACTCCCTATCACCCTGTGTGACTCCATCCTAACCCAGGACCTCAAGTGGGAGCTGAACATCAGCTCCATCACCAAGAAGGCCCAGCAGAGGATGTTCTTCCTGAGGCAGCTGAAGAAATTCAACCTGCCAAAGAAAATGATGGTGCACTTCTACACTGCCATCGTTGAGTCCATCCTCTGCTCCTCCATCACCGTCTGGCACGCTGCAGCCACTGCCAAGGACAAAGGCCAGGCTGCAGCGCATCATCCGCTCTGCTGAGAGGTGATTGGCTGCAATCTGCCGTCCCTCCAGGACTTGTTCGCTTCCAGGACTCTGAAGCGAGCTAGGAAGATTGCAGCTGACCCCTCTCACCCTGGACACAAACTGTTTGAGTCCCTTCCCTCAGACCCTCAGACCCTCAGACCCGCATATTGAAGCAAGCTTCACGGAAGCTTGAGGGCATATGGCGTTCCAACGGTCTGGAGGAGTCCCGGTTGGTTTGGCGGGATAGTCTGAGAACATGTAAGAAGGCCCTCCGTAATGCCAGAGGAGCCTACTACTCATCACTAATAGAGAAAAACAAGAGCAACCCTAGGTTTCTCTTTAGCACTGTGGCCAGGCTGGCTGAGAGTCATAGCTCGGTGGATCCGTGTATTCCTATAGACCTCAGTAGTAATGACTTTATGAACTTCTTCAATGATAAGATTCTGGCTATTAGAGACAGGATCGGTGATCTCCTGCCCTCGACTACTGCCGGTGCATCCTCAGGTGGGATGGCCATGGAGGAGGCTGTGGGCCCTGCTGTGCGTCTGGATGGATTTTTTACCATCAACCTCGACCAACTGTCTTCAATGGTTTCTACTTCTAAATCTTCTACCTGTCTCCTAGACCCTGTTCCGACTAAGCTGTTTAAGGAAGTTTTACCTTTAATTAGCACCTCTCTACTATATATTATCAATGGGTCTTTACTAATGGGTCATGTACCACAGTCTTTTAAAGTAGCTGTAATTAAACCTCTTCTTAAAAAGCCCACCCTGGATCCAGAGGTGTTGGCTAACTACAGACCTATCTCTAACCTTCCCTTCCTCTCTAAGATACTGGAGAAGGTAGTCGCAAATCAGTTGTGTGACTTTTTACATAACAATAGTTTATTTGAGGAATTTCAGTCAGGATTTAGAAAGCATCATAGCACAGAGACAGCACTAGTGACAATTACTAATGACCTTCTAGTTGCATCAGATAGGGGACTTGTCTCTGTACTTGTCCTGTTAGACCTTAGTGCAGCATTCAACACCATTGACCATGACATCTTATTACAGAGACTAGACCAGTCGATTGGTATTAAAGGTACAGCATTAAGCTGGTTTAAGTCGTATTTATCAGATAGATCTTAGTTTGTATTTGTAAACGATGAGGCCTCGATGACCACCGCCGTTCGTCATGGAGTTCCACAAGGTTCTGTGCTTGGACCAATTTTATTCAACTTATATATGCTTCCTTTAGGCAATATTATCAGAAAACACTCCATAAACTTTCACTGTTATGCCGATGATACTCAACTATATCTGTCAATCAAGCCAGATGAAATCCACCAGGTCGCTAAACTTCAAGCGTGTCTTAAAGACATCAAGACCTGGATGACCTGCAACTTCCTGCTGCTGAACTCTGACAAGACTGAAGTCATTCTACTCGGCCCAGAACACCTCAGAAATCAACTATCTGACGATATGGTTTCCCTGGATGGCATCGCTCTGGCATCCACTACCACCGTAAGGAATCTCGGAGTTATTTTTGAACAGGACCTGTCCTTTGGCTCCCACGTGAAACAGATCTCAAGGACTGCCTTTTTTCACCTACGGAACATCTCAAAGATCCGGCACATCCTGTCTCAAAGTGATGCAGAAACATTGATCCACGCATTTGTTACTTCAAGACTGGATTACTGTAACTCCGTATTATCAGGCTGCTCCGGAAAGTCCCTTGGGTCTCTCCAGCTGATCCAGAATGCTGCAGCTCGTGTACTAACAAGGACTCGGAAGAGAGATCACATTACTCCTGTATTAGCTGCTCTCCACTGGCTTCCTGTAAGATCGAGAATCATATTTAAAATCCTCCTCCTCACCTATAAAGCCTTAGCTGGTGATGCACCATCATATCTTAAAGAGCTTATAGTGCCATATTACCCCACTAGAGCGTTACGCTCACTGAATGCAGGGTTACTTGTGGCCTGCCCCGGGTCCTGCCCCCCGGTCCTGCCCCCCGGTCCTGACCCCGGTCCTGCCATGGATCCATGGCTGCCTGGAACCGGTCCTACCTGCTACCATCGCCCTGCTGATGGAACCGGCCTGGAACCGGTCCTACCTGCTACCATGGCCCTGCTGATGGAACCGGCCTGGAACCGGTCCTACCTGCTGCCATGGCCCTGCTGATGGAACCGGCCTGGAACCGGTCTTACCCGCTGCCATGGCCCTCTGATGCCCCCCTCCTCTCTACCGCCTTCTGTTTCATGGATTATCAGGATCATGGACCATGCCTAATACTCATTATATGAATAATTTCTGTCATATTCATTGAATGTGCTGTAACTACGCTATTCATTCTGGCCACATGACATCTATTGCTTCTGTCCATCCGGGGAGAGGGATCCTCCTCTGTTGCTCTCCCTCAGGTTTCTTCCCTTTTTTCCCTGTGAAAGGGTTTTTACTATCTTTCTAGGGGAGTTTTTCCTGATCCGATGTGAGGTCCCGGGACAGGGATGTTATGTGTACAGATTGTAAAGCCCTCCGAGGCAAACTTGTATTTGTGATGTTGGGCTGTATAAAATAAACTGAATTGAATTGAATTCCCTCTGGCAGGAGGCTGAGGTCCATCAGGACCAAGACCTCACGCTGCATCAGGACCAAGACCTCACAGTCCATCAGGACCAAGACCTCACGCTCCATCAGGACCAAGACCTCACGCTCCACCAGGGCCAAGACCTCACAGTCCATCAGGACCAAGACCTCACAGTTCATCAGGACCAAGACCTCACGCTCCATCAGGACCAAGACCTCACGCTCCATCAGGACCAAGACCTCACGCTCCATCAGGACCAAGACCTCACGCTCCATCAGGACCAAGACCTCACAGTTCATCAGGACCAAGACCTCACGCTCCATCAGGACCAAGACCTCACGCTCCATCAGGGCCAAGACCTCACAGTCCATCAGGACCAAGACCTCACGCTCCATCAGGACCAAGACCTCACAGTCCATCAGGACCAATACCTCACGCTCCATCAGGACCAAGACCTCACAGTCCATCAGGACCAAGACCTCACGCTCCATCAGGACCAAGACCTCACAGTCCATCAGGACCAATACCTCACGCTCCATCAGGGCCAAGACCTCACAGTCCATCAGGACCAAGACCTCACGCTCCTTCAGGACCAAGACCTCACGCTCCATCAGGACCAAGACCTCATGCTCCATCAGGACCAAGACCTCATGCTCCATCAGGACCAAGACCTCACAGTCCATCAGGACCAAGACCTCACGCTCCATCAGGACCAAGACCTCACAGTTCATCAGGACCAAGACCTCACGCTCCATCAGGACCAAGACCTCACAGTTCATCAGGACCAAGACCTCACGCTCCATCAGGACCAAGACCTCACAGTCCATCAGGACCAATACCTCACGCTCCTTCAGGACCAAGACCTCACGCTCCATCAGGACCAAGACCTCACAGTCCATCAGGACCAATACCTCATGCCACACTAACAGTTTCTGTCCGTCAGCAGTCGGGCTCATCAACAGAGCCTGGGTCCCCCACTGACCCCCCAGGACTCCTACTGGTCACTCCCCTGCACACCCCTCCACACCTTATATTTAAATACACTTGCTACTTTATCACACACTTTTCACTTTCACATAACACTTACATTTCGTGCACTCTACTTTAACTTTAATTTTTATATTCTACTGTAGATCCAATTGTAAATATTCATGCTCCGATTTATTGCACTCTGTTGTTGTATGTGAAAACATACATGGCAATAAAATGGTTCTGATTCTGGTTCTCATAATTTTTTATGTTTATATTGATTACTTTTTTATGGTTTTATTTCCCCTCCTGATTCAAAATTCAAGATTCAAGACATTTGTATTGTCATATGCACAGCAGACAGTTACTCCGGACAATGAAACACTTCCGTTGCTAGGTCCTCCTTCCACACAGAATTACAATAACTTAAAACTTAAGGTAAAAATTTGAATTAAAATTAAGAATACAAAAAAAGTGCTATAAATGCTAATAGTATTATAAAATATATAAAATAAGGCACAGAAATATGAGAACAGTATTGCACAATCAGTTTCACTGATGAATACAGTTTGAGAACCTCGTCACACTTGTCTGGTTTCCCCTGGAGGAGGAAGAGGAGGAGGAGGAGGAGGAGGAGGAGATGATGATGAGGAGGAGGAGGAGATGATGATGAGGAGGAGGAGATGATGATGATGAGGAGGAGGAGGAGATGAGGAGGAGGAGGAAGAGAAGGAGGAGGAGGTGTGTGAGCGTGCTTATAGAGCTCCTCCGTCAGCTGGGTCCTCAGGTCTCACCTGGACTCAGGTAGGTCCGTGTTGCAGATATTAATTTATTCATATAATCACAACTTAAACGACCAACATTTTAAAAATGTAACGGAAATTGAGGATTTTACATTTGGAGAAATTTACTAAAATAATGTTGAATAAAGTGAGATAAAGTTTGTTCTGACTGACGTGAGAGTTTATAAAGTTTATAGAGTTTATATAGTTTATAGAGTTTATAAAGTTTATAGAGTTTATATAGTTTATAGAGTTTATATAGTTTATAATGTTTATAGAGTTTATAAAGTTTATATAGTTTATATTGTTTATAGAGTTTATAGAGTTTATATAGTTTATAGAGTTTATAAAGTTTATATAGTTTATAATGTTTATAGAGTTTATATAGTTTATAGAGTTTATAAAGTTTATATAGTTTATAATGTTTATAGAGTTTATATAGTTTATAATGTTTATAGAGTTTATAAAGTTTATATAGTTTATATTGTTTATAGAGTTTATATAGTTTATATAGTTTATAATGTTTATAGAGTTTATAGAGTTTATAAAGTTGATATAGTTTATAATGTTTATAGAGTTTATATAGTTTATAAAGTTTATAGAGTTTATATAGTTTATAATGTTTATAGAGTTTATAAAGTTTATAGAGTTTATAAAGTTTATAGAGTTTATAAAGTTGATATAGTTTATAAAGTTTATAGAGTTTATATAGTTTATAATGTTTATAGAGTTTATATAGTTTATGAAGTTTATAATGTTTATAGAGTTTATATATAGTTTATAGAGTTTATAGAGTTTATAAAGTTTATATAGTTTATAGAGTTTATAAAGTTTATATAGTTCATATAGTTTATAGAGTTTATAAAGTTTATAAAGTTTATAGAGTTTATAAAGTTTATAAAGTTTACTGCCCAGCTGCCGGTTTGTGAGTAATTTACTTGAAAAATAAACCGTAATGTTTTAGAATGCGCTCTTGTTTAATAATAAATATCTTGTTTAATAAAAAATATCTTGTTTATAATAAATACTGCTAAAGATATTGATGTGTGGGACGGATGTGAAGCCTTCATGCAGCAGCTGTGTGGATATGAAATAATTCATATGGTGTTTGGTTGATGAACATAGAACGCTGCATGTTAAATTATATTCAATTCCAGCAGAAAACTGTGTTTGAGGTTTTGGTTCTGATGGATTATTTATGGAATAAATGTATTTTGAAACGAAGGAAAAGTCCTTCTGTGTTTCTGTGTTTTGCAGACAGAGGAACGCTCATCATCTTCATCATCTTCATCATCTCAATTACTCAAAATATCAGGTGACTAAAAGTAGAGTGGTGGAGAAATACAACTAAAGCAAATCAATAATCCATAATGTTGTCAAAGTCTTTTCTGTTTGTTTATGATTCAAAAAGATATTTTAAGTTCTGAGTAAAAAACTAAGTTCCTGTACCTTTAACAAAGAAATAAAGTCGATGGAGAGTTGTTTATTTAATCATTATCATCCTGTTTTTATTATTAGTGTGATTTATATTTAAAAAAATAAGAGTTCAAAATGGAGTTTAAACATCATAAAAGTGACGTTTTAATACTTTGAATTGATCAACATTTGGACTGATTATATTTCATAAAACTGCATATTTTGATTCAGTGCATTGACTTTCTGTCTCTGTCTGACTGAAGGATGAGCTCACCAGGGGTCCCTGAAGGCAACACGACTCAGCAGGTCTGCTCTTGTTTTGAAATTCATCAGAGGAAATATATATGTATATGTATATATATATATATATATATATATATATATATATATATATATACATATAATTATATATGTGTGTGATGTCACTACTTTAGTTCCTCAGAGACTCTTTCCACTCGGCGCTGATCAAGAACCTGATCGTGGTTCTGGTCTGGATCGTCCTCACTTACATCAACGGGAGCTTAGTGGTCACCTTCTTTAGACACCAGGTACACACACACACACACACACACACACACACGCACGCACGCACGCACGCACGCACGCACGCACGCACGCACGCACGCACGCACGCACGCACGCACGCACGCACGCACACACACACACACACACACACACACACACACACACACACACACACACACACACACACACACACACATAAACATTACGTAGATTCCATGGACAAGAAAAGTATTATTAATAAAATGCTGAATCATCAATCTAAACAGTGTTTATTTAACAACAAATTCTAATCATCATTTAATGTTTATCGAAGGTTTAGAGAATTATGTTTGAACCTTTAACAAAGTATTAATCATTGATCTAAAGAATGTTTGCAGAAAATGTACAAATGATTGAGTAATAATCAAACAAAGTATCTAAACGTGTCAAAGCGAGAGCTGCTCCAGAAGGTTAATGGAGGGTTTACCTATAAAGCTTGAATATGAATGATGATTGAAATGAAATGGTGTGTTCATTATAATGTGTTTGATGACCTCATCATGAGCAGGAGCCCTCCTTCCTCTCCCTGCAGGCCTTCTATGAAGACCCTCGCTACATCCTGTTCATCCACATGGTGCTGAACGACGCCGTGCAGCTGAGCGTCACCGCGGCGCTGTTCGTCCTCAGCTACGTCTTCTTCCGGATCCACGTGTCCTTCTGCTGCGTCTTCATCCTGCTGGCGGTCTTCACCACCAGGAACACGCCGCTCAGCCTGGCCAGCATGGCCGTGGAGCGCTACGTGGCCGTGTGCCATCCGCTCCGCCACCGCCAGGTCTGCACCGTGCGGCGCACGTACGCGGCCGTGGGCTTCATCTGGCTGGCGTGCGCCGCGCCGGGCGCCGCCGACCTGTTCGTGACGCTGGCGACCGAGTCCCTGAGCTTCTTCCGCCAGTCGGTGTTCTGCACGAGGCGGAACGTGTTCAAGGACCCGCTGCTGGCCCGCAAGCGGCTGGCCTTCGACGTCATCTACTTCTCCTGCGTGTTCCTGACGCTGGTCTTCACCTACCTGAGGGTCCTGTCGGCGGCCCGGACCCTGTCCAAGGAGACGGCGTCGGCCCAGAGGGCCCGCAACACCATCCTGCTGCACGGGGCCCAGCTGGCCATGTGCCTGCTGTCCTACGTGTCGCCCAGCGTGGAGCTCGTCCTGCGCCTCATCTTCCCCGGCCGGGTCCTCGAAATCCGGTTCGCCAACTACCTGATCGTTTACATCCTGCCGCGCTTCCTGAGCCCGATCGTCTACGGCGTCAGAGACAAGCAGCTCAGGAAACACCTGAAGATGCACCTGCTGAGCAACCGGTGCGGGGCCCAACCACGGACGGTGGCCCCGCAGGTCCGAGAGGACTCCAAGTCCTAGACTGAGAGGAGGAACCAGAGATCCTGAGAAACTAGACGCCGTCTCAAGGTTCATGACATCATCGCAAGAGACTCACGTACAGCTGCATGAACCCCAACATAAACTATTTTACTGTGATTTAAATGCAATAAAAAGGATGTAAAAATAATGACGCAATGATGCAGGTTTGTAAAAAGTCTGATTTGATCGCTGCTATGCTAAGCTAACGCTGTAGCTAACGCTGTAGCTGCTCCATCAACACACACAATAACGACATATAGGCCTTAATAGGACCACGTTGTTATTGGTTGTTTGTTTATACTCTAATATTATACTAATATCAGGTATCCATGAGCTCTGGCTGAACACGGATCACATATTTATTTCCATTATTTATGATTAAACATCATCTGGATGTCAGTGAGAACTTTAACTTCATTTTGATTTAACCACTTTCATAAGTGCAGGGTCAATGTGTTGTAATGTGTATGAATGGTTTAAATAAAGATACAATCTCTTTGATGTCTAATGTTATTGTGAATTTGAAAATAAACCTGATGTTAACTCAGACAAAACTGAAGTTATTTTCCAGAACAGCTCAGAAATCAATTATCTGAAAAAAGAAAAAATATTGTTTTTAGAAACTTAATTATCTCCACAACCAAAGGGTTGTTTAACTTCATTTGAATTGCTACAATAATGTAACCCTTGTGAGAAGAGATATATGTTTTTAAAAAAGTAACCTTTAAGTTGAATTAATTATGTAAACGCCGTAACTTGCCGGGGTGATCGTAACGTTTCACTAAAACGTTTCACCAAAACATTTCAATTCAATTCAATTCAATGGCCTCCCTGGTCACATCCTGTCTCAAAGCGATGCAGAAACATTGATCCACGCATTTGTTACTTCAAGACTGGATTACTGTAACTCCGTATTATCAGGCTGCTCCGGAAAGTCCCTTGGGTCTCTCCAGCTGATCCAGAATGCTGCAGCTCGTGTACTAACAAGGACTCGGAAGAGAGATCACATTACTCCTGTACTAGCTGCTCTCCACTGGCTTCCTGTAAGATCAATAATCACGTTTAAAATCCTTCTCCTCACCTACAAATCCTTAACTGTGATGTACCATCATATCTTAAGGAACTTATAGTACCATATTACCCCACTAGAGAGCTCATAGTACCATATTACCCCACTAAAGCGTTACGCTCACTGAATGCAGGGCTACTTGTGGTTCCTAGAGTCTTAAAAAGTAGGATGGGAGCAGAGCCTTCAGTTATCAAGCTCCTCTTTACATTACATTACATTTCATTTAGCTGACGCTTTTATCCAAAGTGACTTACAATAAGTGCATTCAACCAGGAGTACAAACTCAGAACAACAAGAATCAAGAAAGTACAATTTCTTCAATAAAGTTAAACTACAAAGTGCTATCAGTAAGAAACATTTAAGTGCTACTAAAGTGCTAGTAAAGTGCTCCTTTCCTTATTCAAGGTGGAGTCTAAAATATGTGTTTTTAGTTCACGTGGAAGATGTAAAGATTTTCTGCTGTCCTGATGTCAATGGGGAGCTCATTCCACCATCGAGGAGCCAGGACACAAACAGTCTGACTTTGTTGAGTGTTTAGCTCGCAGTGACGGAGCTACAAGCCGATTGGCAGAAGCAGTGACTGAGCTACAAGCCGATTGGCAGAAGCCGAGCGGAGTGAAACTAATGTTTCTAGTTTATTGTAGAAATACCTTAAAATAGGATTTACCATCCAAAAACCTTCACCAATGATTTAAACATAGAGAAATATTGTCGTTATGTATGCGTTATTATGCTGTGATTTTACTGGTCCGGCCCACTTGAGATCAAAATGGACAGCATGTGGCCCCTTCACTAGAATGAGTTTGACACCCCTGATCTAGAAAGATAAGGACAGAGGAGAGAGAGGCTGCTCTAGCAGTGTGAAGCTGCTCAGAGACAGCAAGGAGGGCAGTCCAATCCAGACTGGTGAGGGTCCAGAAGGTTGTTCTGGTCTCTGTGGAGGCCTTGAATCCAGACTGGTGAGGGTCCAGAAGGTTGTTCTGGTCTCTGTAGAGGCCTTGAATCCAGACTGGTGAGGGTCCAGAAGGTCGTTCTGGTCTCTGTTGAGGCCTTGAATCCAGACTGGTGAGGGTCCAGAAGGTTGTTCTGGTCTCTGTTGAGGCCTTGAATCCAGACTGGTGAGGGTCCAGAAGGTTGTTCTGGTCTCTGTCGAGGCCTTGAATCCAGACTGGTGAGGGTCCAGAAGGTTGTTCTGGTCTCTGTCGAGGCCTTGAATCCAGACTGGTGAAGGTCCAGAAGGTTGTTCTGGTCTCTGTGGAGGCCTTGAATCCAGACTGGTGAGGGTCCAGAAGGTTGTTCTGGTCTCTGTGGAGGCCTTGAATCCAGACTGGTGAGGGTCCAGAAGGTTGTTCTGGTCTCTGTGGAGGCCTTGAATCCAGACTGGTGAGGGTCCAGAAGGTTGTTCTGGTCTCTGTGGAGGCCTTGAATCCAGACTGGTGAGTCCAGAAGGTTGTTCTGGTCTCTGTGGAGGCCTTGAATCCAGACTGGTGAGGGTCCAGAAGGTTGTTCTGGTCTCTGTTGAGACTTGAATCCAGACTGGTGAGGGTCCAGAAGGTTGTTCTGGTCTCTGTTTGAGGCCTTGAATCCAGACTGGTGAGGGTCCAGAAGGTTGTTCTGGTCTCTGTTGAGGCCTTGAATCCAGACTGGTGAGGGTCCAGAAGGTTGTTCTGGTCTCTGTGGAGGCCTTGAATCCAGACTGGTGAGGGTCCAGAAGGTTGTTCTGGTCTCTGTTGAGACTTGAATCCAGACTGGTGAGGGTCCAGAAGGTTGTTCTGGTCTCTGTTTGAGGCCTTGAATCCAGACTGGTGAGGGTCCAGAAGGTTGTTCTGGTCTCTGTTGAGGCCTTGAATCCAGACTGGTGAGGGTCCAGAAGGTTGTTCTGGTCTCTGTTGAGGCCTTGAATCCAGACTGGTGAGGGTCCAGAAGGTTGTTCTGGTCTCTGTTGAGACTTGAATCCAGACTGGTGAGGGTCCAGAAGGTTGTTCTGGTCTCTGTTGAGTCCTTGAATCCAGACTGGTGAGGGTCCAGAAGGTTGTTCTGGTCTCTGTTGAGACTTGAATCCAGACTGGTGAGGGTCCAGAAGGTTGTTCTGGTCTCTGTTGAGGCCTTGAATCCAGACTGGTGAGGGTCCAGAAGGTTGTTCTGGTCTCTGTTGAGTCCTTGAATCCAGACTGGTGAGGGTCCAGAAGGTTGTTCTGGTCTCTGTTGAGGCCTTGAATCCAGACTGGTGAGGGTCCAGAAGGTTGTTCTGGTCTCTGTTGAGGCCTTGGATCCAGACTGGTGAGGGTCCAGAAGGTTGTTCTGGTGGAGAAAGGAGGAGACTTGGTTAAAGATAGCTCGCTCCAGAGTTTTGTAAAGAAAGGGAAGGAGAGAGACAGGTCTGTAGTTGTTGACTTCAGACGGGTTGAGAGTGGGTTTCTTCAGGAGAGGGTTGACTCTTCCTCCTTCAGAGAGTCAGGGAAGCAGCCAGTTGAGAGGGAGGTGTTGATAAGATGGGTGAGAAAGTAACTGAAAGACCACCTTTAGTTGTATGCCTTTGTAGTGTGGACATCTTAACTCATGGTTGTTTCCCACTCCATATGAACTTGGAAATTAGGGAGTGGAGTTTAATCCAATAATTAGGTGGTGGAGATAAGGGTAACATAGATGCGAAAAAATTTACTCTCGGTAGAACATCCATCTTCACCCGAGTCTGTAACGATTTTGAACTCTGAGTCCATCTGTTAAGGTCAGATTCAATACGTTTATATATGTCCAAGTAGTTTTTTGAGATGGTTGTATTTAGGGATTTGAAGATTTCAATGCCTAGGTATTTGAAATGTTTAACGATAGGGGTATTAGAAGGTAGGGAACTTGGTGTTAAATATTGATTTAAAGGTAAAAGAGCTGATTTAGTCCAATTCATTTTATAACCTGACAAGGAACTAAAATCTGTAAAGGTACTTAGAATATGAGGAATGGAAGTGGGGGCTTTCTCAACATATATTAAAATGTCATCAGCATATAAGGACATTTTATGGCTGCTGTCATTGAACGTTATTGGAAAGATAGATGGATGTTCTCTTAGAGTTTGAGCAAGTGGTTCAAGTGACAGAGCAAATACAATGGGGCTAAAGGGGCAGCCTTGACGACAAGAACATGTGATGTGAAATCGAGGAGCGGGAATCCCATTCGTAACTACAGTAGCCATGGGGTTTTAATAAAGTAGCTAGATCAATTTAATAAAGTTTGTCTCCAGTTCCAATCTTTCCAATACTCCCCATAGATAATCCCATTCAATCCTATCAAAGGCTTTTTCTGCATCCAAGCTAAGGACAGCAGGGGAGGTGCTATCTTTCACAGCATGAATAATATGCAAAAGACGACGCATTTTATCAGAAGCCATTCGTGTCTTAATGAAGCCTGTCTGGTCACAGTGAACTCATTTAGTCATATGAGGTTCAAGGCGGGATGCCAAAATGCGTGCAAACAGTGTAATCTCGGTAGTAAGGATAGACAGGGTCTGTAGTTGCTGCATAGAGACAGATCTTTACCGGGTTTAGGTCATTCTGATATTAACGCTAGGTTAATGTCTTCTAAAAAACAACCCCTTTCAATAGAACAATTAATCGTCTCCAATAGAAACCGCCTACCAGATCCCAAAAATTAAGGTAAAATTCAGGGGGAATACGTCCCATCCCGGTGATTTCCCCCTTTTCATCCCCGCCAGTTTAAGTTCGGTCAGAGTGATTAGGGCCCCTAAATTCTTGGACTCATCAAGGGAGAGAGATGGAAGTGTCACTTTTTGTAAAAAGTTATCACATTTTGCTTTGTCAGAGCGAACTCCGGAGGTATATAGTTTAGAGTAAAAGGAATGAAATTCTAAATTGATCTCTTTAGGTAATCCACACTGTAATGACTCTGGCCGGAGTCAACAGATATAATACTAGCAGCATTCTCACCTTTTTGTAGGCTTAGAGACAACAGGTGGCTTGGTCTGGATCCATTGAAATAATAATTTCTTCTAGATCTGTGAATCAAAAATTCTGCTCTGGCTCTTAAAAGGGTGTTTCATTTAAATGTTATGGATTTTATTTGTTTTTCCCTGTCATCTGAGAAGCCAGTATTTTGCTGATTGTTGTCCTTTAAGAGGATGGTTTATATATGTATTATGTAATGTAATGGTTTATTCCAATATTCCACTTAAACAAGCTAAACTCTCACTTGGCCCAATTATATTGTTCGCACTATCAACAAAAGAGACCAAAACAAATCTCAAATGGCATCATGATACCCCAATCTTTAATAGCTGTCTTTTACTTACCGGTGGTGTCCCATTTTCTTCATCAACATGGACAAGCAAAATGATACACACACTAGCAGATATCTTTAATGAGAATGGTTTGAGCTCATTTAATGAAATATGTACTACCTATGACATACCTGGCTCATCTTTTTTTCTTTATCTACAACTAAGATCTTCACTTAAAGCTTACGGGGTACCATGGAATGACCCTTTGGGATCACACCACCTGCATTCTATTTTGAATACGCAAGGCCAAACCAAGGGATCCAAACTGTACTCATTATTCTCTGTATCTTCTTACAAACCCTTACATATTGAACAGGTCTGGGCCAAAGACCTCCAACACATGACGGAGAATGTGCGGCTGGACTGGGATTATATTTGGAAAGGTAGAACATCTTCAATATGTACCCTCTGTACAGGAGGACTTGTGGCTCTTTCATGCACACGTTTTGGTTTTGTAAAGATGTAAATCCTTTTTGGAAAATGGTTGGTTTGTTTTTGACAACGATCCTGAACCTTGTAGTTCCATGCACTCCTGCCGTGCTGCTTCTAAGTGACTCTTCCGCACTGGAATATGTGTACAGATTGTAAAGCTCCAAGGGGAGTTTGTGCTTTGTGATTTTGGACTCTACACAATAAACTGAATTGAATTGAAATGACTAATAATAATAATAATAATCTGGAAAAATAAAGATGAAAGAAAACATCAATGTTTGTTGATATTTAACATCAGATAGACTCAATAAATCAATAGTATCAGTTTATTGATGAAAAGTGAGAATAATGAAAATCATCATTGACTCTATCCAGAATCAAATCAGAATAATCACAACTAGATGAGTTAAGAGACCAAAAGTCATGTCTGTATGTAAAATGTGTAATATGAGGAAAGTAATAAAGCAGAGCAGAGCACCACCTGGTGGCTCAACCTGAACATAACAGCTCCACCTGAGGTTCATTCCTCATCATATCTTCAATAACTCTTCATCTACAGATCATTATGATCTGAATGCAGAAGATATAAAAACTCTTCAACATGTTCAATTTCAGTTCTACACAATTTTCAGGTTTTTCTAAACATAAACACAGGAAATAAAACATGTAATACAATCCTGAATGCTCTTTAAAATGAATGTCGTTCTGCTCAACTCAGATAATATTAACGTTATTAACCTGTGACATCACAACCCGTCTCTATGGCAACCGGATCAATACAGACCTCATAAATGAGCCGGCCGGCCGGAGGAGCCGGAGATGAACAGGTGAGAGGAACAATCAAGTTATTA
>JBAMJR010000093.1:100000-145000 GCA_038501785.1 Myoxocephalus aenaeus
GTGAGAGACTAAGTGTTCTGGGAGCCAGAAACGTCTCAGATATGTATTCATACTATAATTATATTGTATATTAGATTGTCCCCGATTGAGACATTACATCAATACATGAATCAATGATTAGAATACTGTCCATCTGACGTTGACCTTTGACCTCAGTCTGTTCTATGAAAACCCGCGGTACATCATGTTCGTCTCCATGGTGATTAACGACGCCCTGCAGCTCAGCCTGGTCACGGCGCTCTACGTGGTGAGCTACATCTTCAGGAAGATCCACGCCTCCGTCTGCTGCGTCCTGGTGAGGGCTGCTGCACCTCACCTGTTCTCACCTGTCCTCACCTTCACCTGTCCCCTCACCTCACCTGTTCTCACCTGTCCTCACCTTTCCTCACCTCACCTCAACTGTCCTTGTTTTCAGTCGTGTCAGAATTAATTCTTTGACACTTAATAATTGTTGATACAAATTGATTGATACAAAACTTATCTCACATTATTAATACAAAATATATGAAATCAACAGATAAATAATCATTAAAAGCTGCAACAACATCAATAATTATAATGCAATATAATGATGTATATTATTCTACATAATGAGTACTTTGGTGCTGGTACCTTTACTTGTAACTGAGTACTTCTACACTAGTCCTACTCCTTTACTTATACTGTACTCCCCTCAGATCATGACGGCGGTCCTCACCACCCGCTCCACGCCGCTCATCCTGGCCGGCATGGCGTTGGAGCGCTACGTCTCCATCTGCTTCCCTTTGCACTACAGCCACATGTGCACCGTCCCGCGCACCCTCCTCCTCATCTGCTTCATCCTCGTCCTCACCGCCGCCCCGCCCGTCACCGACCTCCTCATCACCGCCGTCCACCAGCCGCCGAGCTTCTTCCACACCAACATCTTCTGCGACCACCCGCTTCTCTTCCGCCACCGGTCCATCTATTACAAGAACTGCGTGTTCGACGGCGTGTACCTGTCCTTCGTGACCCTGACGCTGCTCTACACCTACTGCAAGATCATGCTGACGGCACGGGCCGCCTCCACGGGCCTGGCCTCGGTGAAGAGAGCCAGGAACACCGTGCTGATCCACGGGGTGCAGGTCAGGCGCCTCTCATGAGCAGTGATGGCATCGTTAGGATTCTACCCATACTCTTATCTGTTGTTGTAATGAGTCTGAGACAAAGAAACAAAGAGACAAAGAGACAAAGAGACAGAGAGACAAAGAGACAAAGAGACCAGGATACAAAGAGACAAAGAGACAGAGAAACAAAGAGACAAAGAGACAAAGAGACAAAGAGACGGATAGACAAAGAGACAAAGAGACCAGGATACAAAGAGACAAAGAGACAAAGAAACAGAGAGACAAAGAGACAAAGTGACAAAGAGATAAAGATATCAAAACAGAAAGACAAAGAGACAAAGAAACAGAGAGACAAAGAGACCAGGATACAAAGAGATAAATATACAGAGAGATAAAGACAGAGAGACAAACAGACAAAGATACAAAGATATAAATAGATAAAAACAGAGAGACAGAGAGACAGAGATACAAAGAAACAAAGAAACAGATAGACAAAGAAACAGAGAGATCAAAACCGAGAGACAGAGAGATAGAGAGATAGATAGACAAAGAGACAAAATACAAGAGACAAGGATACGAAGAGATAAAGAGAAAGAGACAAAGAGACAGAGAGATACAGAGATAAAAATAGAGAGACAAAGAGATAAAGAAACCAAGAGATAAAGAGACAAAATACAAGAGACAAGGATACGAAGCGATAAAGAGAAAGAGAAACCAAGAGACAAAGAGACAAAGAGAGAGAGAGAGGAGATTTGAGACGAGGACGTCTCACTTCCTGTAGTCCCTTTAGGACCAATGGAAGTCAAACATTGTTTTAAACATTATATTCCATTTCCCCTACCAGATCTCCAGAGTTGCTATGCAGTGGCCCTTTAAGGATAATAGATCGCTAGCTCTGTAATCAATACTCTGATACCCAAATGATACTCATGTGGTTTTAAGAAAATACATCACCTGCAGTTTTTGTACATGTTAGAAAGACTGTATATTAGTTCAAGTTGAAAGGCTTTAGAGTGTTGACTTTAAATGTTCCTCATTTATAACGATTCATATTTCCCCGTCCTGCCATTTCAGCTGCTGCTGTGCATGCTCACCTTCGTGGTTCCTTCCCTTCAGGCGGCGCTCATCTCCCTGTTCCCTCGCTTCAGTCTGGAGATTCGTTACGTCTTCTTCCTGCTCGTCTACGTCATCCCCCGTTTCATGAGCCCCATCATCTATGGATTTCGTGACGAGCTGTTCAGGAAGTACTGGATCCGGTACCTGGCTTGTCGGGGTCAACGTACCGTCAGGGTCAGACCAGTGTTACTGAAAGTGAACCAGTAGGGGAAGTAACAGAGTGAATGCAATGCTTCATGTTGAAGCTGCATTCTCTCTCCTGACCACCCTGTAGACCCCTCACACCCTGTAGACCCTCACACCCTGTAGACCCTGTAGACCCTGTAGACCCTGTAGACCCCTCACACCCTGTAGACCCTGTAGACCCTGTAGACCCCTCACACCCTGTAGACCCTCACACCCTGTAGACCCTGTAGACCCCTCACACCCTGTAGACCCTGTAGACCCTCACACCCTGTAGACCCTGTAGACCCTGTAGACCCCTCACACCCTGTAGACCCTCACACCCTGTAGACCCTGTAGACCCCTCACACCCTGTAGACCCTGTAGACCCTCACACCCTGTAGACCCTGTAGACCCTGTAGACCCCTCACACCCTGTAGACCCCTCACACCCTGTAGACCCTGTAGAGACCCTGTAGACCCCTCACACCCTGTAGACCCTGTAGACCCCTCACACCCTGTAGACCCTCACACCCTGTAGACCCTGTAGACCCCTCACACCCTGTAGACCCTGTAGACCCTCACACCCTGTAGACCCTGTAGACCCTGTAGACCCCTCACACCCTGTAGACCCCTCACACCCTGTAGACCCTGTAGACCCTGTAGACCCCTCACACCCTGTAGACCCCTCACACCCTGTAGACCTCTCACACCCTGTAGACCCTGTAGACCCCTCACACCCTGTAGACCCTCACACCCTGTAGACCCCTCACACCCTGTAGACCCTCACACCCTGTAGACCCTCACACCCTGTAGACCCTGTAGACCCTGTAGACCCCTCACACCCTGTAGACCCTCACACCCTGTAGACCCCCACACCCTGTAGACCCTCACTGGACACTAGCTGTTCACCTCCTCCCCTCTGGGGGGCGCTACAGAGCTCTGTACACCAAAACCAGCAGACACAGGAACAGGTTCTTCCCACTGGAGTCTCTCTGATGAACCAGACTCTGCACTTTTTTTACTACTGTCTTTAATGTCTTTTTTATATTTATCTTGTTTACTGTATATTGTGTATAAGTACGAAACAAAGTGAAACTGGAGTTAAATTCCATGTATGTGTGAACTTACATGGCCATTAAAGCTGATTCTGATTCTGATGTCTCCTCATGTCTCCTTTACTCTCCTCATGTCTCCTTTACTCTCCTCATGTCTCCTTTACTCTCCCTATATCTCCTCATGTCTCCTTTACTCTCCTCATGTCTCCTTTACTCTCCTCATGTCTCATCATGTCTCCTGATGTCTCATCATGTCTCCTTTACTCTCCTCATATCTCATCATGTCTCCTGATGTCTCATCATGTCTCCTTTACTCTCCTCATGTCTCCTTTACTCTCCCTATATCTCCTCATGTCTCCTTTACTCTCCTCATGTCTCCTTTACTCTCCTCATGTCTCCTTTACTCTCCTCATGTCTCATCATGTCTCCTCATGTCTCCTGATGTCTCCTTTACTCTCCTCATGTCTCCTGATGTCTCCTTTACTCTCCTCATGTCTCATCATGTCTCCTTTACTCTCCTCATGTCTCCTTTACTCTCCCTATATCTCCTCATGTCTCCTTTCCTCTCCTCATGTCTCCTTTACTCTCCTCATGTCTCCTTTACTCTCCCTATATCTCCTCATGTCTCCTTTACTCTCCTCATGTCTCCTTTACTCTCCTCATGTCTCCTCATGTCTCCTTTACTCTCCTCATGTCTCCTGATGTCTCCTTTACTCTCCTCATGTCTCCTGATGTCTCCTTTACTCTCATCATGTCTCCTGATGTCTCCTTTACTCTCCTCATGTCTCATCATGTCTCCTGATGTCTCCTTTACTCTCCTCATGTCTCCTCATGTCTCCTCATGTCTCCTTTACTCTCCTCATGTCTCCTGATGTCTCCTTTACTCTCCTCATGTCTCCTCATGTCTCCTCATGTCTCCTTTACTCTCCTCATGTCTCCTCATGTCTCCTGATGTCTCCTTTACTCTCCTCATGTCTCCTCATGTCTCCTGATGTCTCCTTTACTCTCCTCATGTCTCCTTTACTCTCCTCATGTCTCCTGATGTCTCCTCATGTCTCCTTTACTCTCCTCATGTCTCCTTTACTCTCCTCATGTCTCCTCATGTCTCCTTTACTCTCCCTATGTCTCCTCATGTCTCCTTTACTCTCCTCATGTCTCCTCATGTCTCCATTACTCTCCTCATGTCTCCTTTACTCTCCCTATGTCTCCTCATGTCTCCTTTACTCTCCTCATGTCTCCTTTCCTCTCATCATGTCTCCTTTACTCTCCTCGTGTCTCCTTTCCTCTCCTCATGTCTCCTTTACTCTCCTCGTGTCTCCTTTCCTCTCCTCATGTCTCCTTTACTCTCCTCGTGTCTCCTCATGTCTCCTTTACTCTCCCTATGTCTCCTTTACTCTCCCTATGTCTCCTCATGTCTCCTTTACTCTCCTCATGTCTCCTTTCCTCTCCTCATGTCTCCTCATGTCTCCTTTACTCTCCTCGTGTCTCCTCATGTCTCCATTACTCTCCTCGTGTCTCCTTTACTCTCCTCATGTCTCCTCATGTCTCCTTTACTCTCCCTATGTCTCCTCATGTCTCATTTACTCTCCTCATGTCTCCTTTCCTCTCATCATGTCTCCTTTACTCTACTCATGTCTCCTTTCCTCTCCTCATGTCTCCTTTACTCTCCTCATGTCTCCTTTACTCTCCTCATGTCTCCTTTCCTCTCCTCATGTCTCTTCATGTCTCCTTTACTCTCCTCATGTCTCCTCATGTCTCCTTTACTCTCCCTATGTCTCCTCATGTCTCCTTTACTCTCCTCATGTCTCCTTTCCTCTCCTCATGTCTCCTTTACTCTCATCATGTCTCCTCATGTCTCCTTTACTCTCCCTATGTCTCCTCATGTCTCCTTTACTCTCCTCATGTCTCCTTTACTCTCCCTATGTCTCCTTTACTCTCCTCATGTCTCCTTTACTCTCCCTATGTCTCCTCATGTCTCCTTTACTCTCCTCACGTCTCCTCATGTCTCCTTTACTCTCCTCATGTCTCCTCATGTCTCCTCATGTCTCCTCATGTCTCCTTTACTCTCCTCATGTCTCCTCATGTCTCCTGATGTCTCCTTTACTCTCCTCATGTCTCCTCATGTCTCCTTTACTCTCCTCATGTCTCCTCATGTCTCCTTTACTCTCCTCATGTCTCCTCATGTCTCCATTACTCTCCTCATGTCTCCTCATGTCTCCTTTACTCTCCTCATGTCTCCTCATGTCTCCTTTACTCTCCTCATGTCTCCTCATGTCTCCTTTACTCTCCTCATGTCTCCTTTACTCTCCCTATGTCTCCTCATGTCTCCTTTACTCTCCTCATGTCTCCTTTCCTCTCATCATGTCTCCTTTACTCTCCTCATGTCTCCTTTACTCTCCTCATGTCTCCTTTACTCTCATCATGTCTCCTTTACTCTCCTCATGTCTCCTTTCCTCTCATCATGTCTCCTTTACTCTCCTCATGTCTCCTTTACTCTCCTCATGTCTCCTTTCCTCTCATCATGTCTCCTTTACTCTCCTCATGTCTCCTTTCCTCTTCTCATGTCTCCATTCCTCTCATCATGTCTCCTTTCCTCTCCTCATGTCTCCTGATGTCTCCTCATGTCTCCTTTCCTCTCATCATGTCTCCTTTCCTCTTCTCATGTCTCCTGATGTCTCCTGATGTCTCCTTTCCTCTCATCATGTCTCCTTTACTCTCCTCATGTCTCCTTTACTCTCCTCATGTCTCCTGATGTCTCCTCATGTCTCATTTCCTCTCATCATGTCTCCTTTCCTCTCCTCATGTCTCCTGATGTCTCCTCATGTCTCCTTTCCTCTCATCATGTCTCCTTTCCTCTTCTCATGTCTCCTGATGTCTCCTCATGTCTCCTTTCCTCTCATCATGTCTCCTTTACTCTCCTCATGTCTCCTTTACTCTCCTCATGTCTCCTTTCCTCTCATCATGTCTCCTTTACTCTCCTCATGTCTCCTTTACTCTCCTCATGTCTCCTTTCCTCTCATCATGTCTCCTTTACTCTCCTCATGTCTCCTTTGCTCTCCTCATGTCTCCTTTCCTCTCATCATGTCTCCTTTACTCTCCTCATGTCTCCTGATGTCTCCTCATGTCTCCTTTCCTCTCATCATGTCTCCTTTCCTCTCCTCATGTCTCCTGATGTCTCCTCATGTCTCCTTTCCTCTCATCATGTCTCCTTTCCTCTCCTCGTGTCTCCTGATGTCTCCTCATGTCTCCTTTCCTGTCCTCATGTCTCCTTTCCTGTCCTCATGTCTCCTTTACTCTCCTCATGTCTCCTTTACTCTCCTCATGTCTCCTTTCCTCTCATCATGTCTCCTTTACTCTCCTCATGTCTCCTGATGTCTCCTTTACTCTCCTCATTTCTCCTTTCCTCTCATCATGTCTCCTTTACTCTCCTCATGTCTCCTGATGTCTCCTCATGTCTCCTGATGTCTCCTCATGTCTCCTTTCCTCTCATCATGTCTCCTTTACTCTCCTCATGTCTCCTGATGTCTCCTCATGTCTCCTTTCCTGTCCTCATGTCTCCTTTCCTGTCCTCATGTCTCCTTTACTCTCCTCATGTCTCCTTTCCTCTCATCATGTCTCCTTTACTCTCCTCATGTCTCCTGATGTCTCCTTTACTCTCCTCATGTCTCCTTTCCTCTCATCATGTCTCCTTTACTCTCCTCATGTCTCCTGATGTCTCCTTTACTCTCCTCATGTCTCCTTTCCTCTCATCATGTCTCCTTTACTCTCCTCATGTCTCCTTTACTCTCCTCATGTCTCCTTTCCTGTCCTCATGTCTCCTTTCCTCTCATCATGTCTCCTTTACTCTCCTCATGTCTCCTTTCCTGTCCTCATGTCTCCTTTCCTCTCATCATGTCTCCTTTACTCTCCTCATGTCTCCTCATGTCTCCTTTCCTCTCATCATGTCTCCTTTACTCTCCTCATGTCTCCTTTCCTGTCCTCATGTCTCCTTTCCTCTCATCATGTCTCCTTTACTCTCCTCATGTCTCCGCATGTCTCCTCATGTCTCCTTTACTCTCCTCATGTCTCCTTTCCTGTCCTCATGTCTCCTTTCCTCTCATCATGTCTCCTGATGTCTCCTCGTGTCTCCTGATGTCTCCTCATGTCTCCTTTCCTGTCCTCATGTCTCCTTTCCTCTCATCATGTCTCCTTTCCTGTCCTCTTGTCTCCTTTTCTCTCATCATGTCTCCTGATGTCTCCTCATGTCTCCTTTCCTGTCCTCATGTCTCCTTTCCTGTCCTCTTGTCTCCTTTCCTGTCCTCATGTCTCCTTTCCTCTCATCATGTCTCCTTTCCTGTCCTCTTGTCTCCTTTCCTCTCCTCATGTCTCCTGATGTCTCCTCATGTCTCCTTTCCTGTCCTCTTGTCTCCTTTCCTGTCCTCATGTCTCCTTTCCTCTCATCATGTCTCCTTTCCTGTCCTCTTGTCTCCTTTCCTCTCCTCATGTCTCCTGATGTCTCCTCATGTCTCCTTTCCTGTCCTCATGTCTCCTTTCCTGTCCCCATGTCTCCTTTCCTGTCCTCATGTCTCCTTTCCTGTCCTCATGTCTCCTTTCCTCTCATCATGTCTCCTGATGTCTCCTCGTGTCTCCTTTCCTCTCATCATGTCTCCTTTCCTCTCATCATGTCTCCTGATGTCTCCTCGTGTCTCCTGATGTCTCCTCATGTCTCCTTTCCTGTCCTCATGTCTCCTTTCCTCTCATCATGTCTCCTTTACTCTCCTCATGTCTCCTGATGTCTCCTCATGTCTCCTGATGTCTCCTCATGTCTCCTTTCCTCTCATCATGTCTCCTTTACTCTCCTCATGTCTCCTGATGTCTCCTCATGTCTCCTTTCCTGTCCTCATGTCTCCTTTCCTGTCCTCATGTCTCCTTTACTCTCCTCATGTCTCCTTTCCTCTCATCATGTCTCCTTTACTCTCCTCATGTCTCCTGATGTCTCCTTTACTCTCCTCATGTCTCCTTTCCTCTCATCATGTCTCCTCATGTCTCCTCATGTCTCCTTTACTCTCATCATGTCTCCTGATGTCTCCTTTACTCTCCTCATGTCTCCTCATGTCTCCTTTACTCTCCTCATGTCTCCTCATGTCTCCTGATGTCTCCTTTACTCTCCTCATGTCTCCTTTACTCTCCTCATGTCTCCTGATGTCTCCTCATGTCTCCTTTACTCTCCTCATGTCTCCTTTACTCTCCTCATGTCTCCTTTACTCTCCCTATGTCTCCTCATGTCTCCTTTACTCTCCTCATGTCTCCTCATGTCTCCATTACTCTCCTCATGTCTCCTTTACTCTCCCTATGTCTCCTCATGTCTCCTTTACTCTCCTCATGTCTCCTTTCCTCTCATCATGTCTCCTTTACTCTCCTCGTGTCTCCTTTCCTCTCCTCATGTCTCCTTTACTCTCCTCGTGTCTCATCATGTCTCCTTTACTCTCCCTATGTCTCCTCATGTCTCCTTTACTCTCCTCATGTCTCCTTTCCTCTCCTCATGTCTCCTCATGTCTCCTTTACTCTCCTCGTGTCTCCTCATGTCTCCATTACTCTCCTCGTGTCTCCTTTACTCTCCTCATGTCTCCTCATGTCTCCTTTACTCTCCCTATGTCTCCTCATGTCTCATTTACTCTCCTCATGTCTCCTTTCCTCTCATCATGTCTCCTTTACTCTACTCATGTCTCCTTTCCTCTCCTCATGTCTCCTTTACTCTCCTCATGTCTCCTTTACTCTCCTCATGTCTCCTTTCCTCTCCTCATGTCTCCTCATGTCTCCTTTACTCTCCCTATGTCTCCTCATGTCTCCTTTACTCTCCTCATGTCTCCTTTCCTCTCCTCATGTCTCCTTTACTCTCATCATGTCTCCTCATGTCTCCTTTACTCTCCCTATGTCTCCTAATGTCTCATTTACTCTCCTCATGTCTCCTTTCCTCTCATCATGTCTCCTTTACTCTCCTCATGTCTCCTCATGTCTCCTCATGTCTCCTTTACACTCCTCATGTCTCCTCATGTCTCCTGATGTCTCCTTTACTCTCCTCATGTCTCCTCATGTCTCCTTTACTCTCCTCATGTCTCCTCATGTCTCCTTTACTCTCCTCATGTCTCCTTTACTCTCGTCATGTCTCCTTTACTCTCCCTATGTCTCCTAATGTCTCATTTACTCTCCTCATGTCTCCTTTCCTCTCATCATGTCTCCTTTACTCTCCTCATGTCTCCTGATGTCTCCTGATGTCTCCTCATGTCTCCTTTACTCTCCTCATGTCTCCTCATGTCTCCTCATGTCTCCTTTACTCTCCTCATGTCTCCTCATGTCTCCTGATGTCTCCTTTACTCTCCTCATGTCTCCTTTACTCTCCCTATGTCTCCTCATGTCTCCTTTACTCTCCTCATGTCTCCTTTACTCTCCCTATGTCTCCTTTACTCTCCTCATGTCTCCTTTACTCTCCCTATGTCTCCTCATGTCTCCTTTACTCTCCTCATGTCTCCTCATGTCTCCTCATGTCTCCTCATGTCTCCTTTACTCTCCTCATGTCTCCTCATGTCTCCTGATGTCTCCTTTACTCTCCTCATGTCTCCTCATGTCTCCTTTACTCTCCTCATGTCTCCTCATGTCTCCTTTACTCTCCTCATGTCTCCTCATGTCTCCATTACTCTCCTCATGTCTCCTTTACTCTCCCTATGTCTCCTCATGTCTCCTTTACTCTCCTCATGTCTCCTTTACTCTCCCTATGTCTCCTCATGTATCCTTTACTCTCCTCATGTCTCCTCATGTATCCTTTACTCTCCTCATGTCTCCTCATGTATCCTTTACTCTCCTCATGTCTCCTCATGTCTCCTTTACTCTCCCTATGTCTCCTCATGTCTCATTTACTCTCCTCATGTCTCCTTTACTCTCCTCATGTCTCCTTTCCTCTCATCATGTCTCCTTTACTCTCCTCATGTCTCCTTTACTCTCCTCATGTCTCCTTTACTCTCATCATGTCTCCTTTACTCTCCTCATGTCTCCTTTCCTCTCATCATGTCTCCTTTACTCTCCTCATGTCTCCTTTACTCTCCTCATGTCTCCTTTCCTCTCATCATGTCTCCTTTACTCTCCTCATGTCTCCTTTCCTCTTCTCATGTCTCCTTTCCTCTTCTCATGTCTCCTTTCCTCTCATCATGTCTCCTTTACTCTCATCATGTCTCCTGATGTCTCCTCATGTCTCCATTCCTCTCATCATGTCTCCTTTCCTCTCCTCATGTCTCCTGATGTCTCCTCATGTCTCCTTTCCTCTCATCATGTCTCCTTTCCTCTTCTCATGTCTCCTGATGTCTCCTGATGTCTCCTTTCCTCTCATCATGTCTCCTTTACTCTCCTCATGTCTCCTTTACTCTCCTCATGTCTCCTGATGTCTCCTCATGTCTCCTTTCCTCTCATCATGTCTCCTTTCCTCTCCTCATGTCTCCTTTACTCTCCTCATGTCTCCTGATGTCTCCTCATGTCTCCTTTCCTCTCATCATGTCTCCTTTCCTCTCCTCATGTCTCCTGATGTCTCCTCATGTCTCCTTTCCTCTCATCATGTCTCCTTTCCTCTTCTCATGTCTCCTGATGTCTCCTCATGTCTCCTTTCCTCTCATCATGTCTCCTTTACTCTCCTCATGTCTCCTTTACTCTCCTCATGTCTCCTTTCCTCTCATCATGTCTCCTTTACTCCCCTCATGTCTCCTTTACTCTCCTCATGTCTCCTTTCCTCTCATCATGTCTCCTTTACTCTCCTCATGTCTCCTTTACTCTCCTCATGTCTCCTTTCCTCTCATCATGTCTCCTTTACTCTCCTCATGTCTCCTGATGTCTCCTCATGTCTCCTTTCCTCTCATCATGTCTCCTTTCCTCTCCTCATGTCTCCTGATGTCTCCTCATGTCTCCTTTCCTCTCATGATGTCTCCTTTCCTCTCCTCGTGTCTCCTGATGTCTCCTCATGTCTCCTTTCCTGTCCTCATGTCTCCTTTCCTGTCCTCATGTCTCCTTTACTCTCCTCATGTCTCCTTTACTCTCCTCATGTCTCCTTTCCTCTCATCATGTCTCATTTACTCTCCTCATGTCTCCTGATGTCTCCTTTACTCTCCTCATTTCTCCTTTCCTCTCATCATGTCTCCTTTACTCTCCTCATGTCTCCTGATGTCTCCTCATGTCTCCTGATGTCTCCTCATGTCTCCTTTCCTCTCATCATGTCTCCTTTACTCTCCTCATGTCTCCTGATGTCTCCTCATGTCTCCTTTCCTGTCCTCATGTCTCCTTTCCTGTCCTCATGTCTCCTTTCCTGTCCTCATGTCTCCTTTACTCTCCTCATGTCTCCTTTCCTCTCATCATGTCTCCTTTACTCTCCTCATGTCTCCTGATGTCTCCTTTACTCTCCTCATGTCTCCTTTCCTCTCATCATGTCTCCTTTACTCTCCTCATGTCTCCTGATGTCTCCTTTACTCTCCTCATGTCTCCTTTCCTCTCATCATGTCTCCTTTACTCTCCTCATGTCTCCTTTACTCTCCTCATGTCTCCTTTCCTGTCCTCATGTCTCCTTTCCTCTCATCATGTCTCCTTTACTCTCCTCATGTCTCTTTTCCTGTCCTCATGTCTCCTTTCCTCTCATCATGTCTCCTTTACTCTCCTCATGTCTCCTCATGTCTCCTTTCCTCTCATCATGTCTCCTTTACTCTCCTCATGTCTCCTTTCCTGTCCTCATGTCTCCTTTCCTCTCATCATGTCTCCTTTACTCTCCTCATGTCTCCTCATGTCTCCTCATGTCTCCTTTACTCTCCTCATGTCTCCTTTCCTGTCCTCATGTCTCCTTTCCTCTCATCATGTCTCCTGATGTCTCCTCGTGTCTCCTTTCCTCTCATCATGTCTCCTTTCCTCTCATCATGTCTCCTGATGTCTCCTCGTGTCTCCTGATGTCTCCTCATGTCTCCTTTCCTGTCCTCATGTCTCCTTTCCTCTCATCATGTCTCCTTTCCTGTCCTCTTGTCTCCTTTCCTCTCCTCATGTCTCCTGATGTCTCCTCATGTCTCCTTTCCTGTCCTCATGTCTCCTTTCCTGTCCTCTTGTCTCCTTTCCTGTCCTCATGTCTCCTTTCCTCTCATCATGTCTCCTTTCCTGTCCTCTTGTCTCCTTTCCTCTCCTCATGTCTCCTGATGTCTCCTCATGTCTCCTTTCCTGTCCTCTTGTCTCCTTTCCTGTCCTCATGTCTCCTTTCCTCTCATCATGTCTCCTTTCTTGTCCTCTTGTCTCCTTTCCTCTCCTCATGTCTCCTGATGTCTCCTCATGTCTCCTTTCCTGTCCTCATGTCTCCTTTCCTCTCCTCATGTCTCCTTTCCTCTCCTCATGTCTCCTTTCCTGTCTTCATGTCTCCTTTCCTCTCCTCATGTCTCCTTTCCTGTCCTCATGTCTCCTTTCCTGTCCCCATGTCTCCTTTCCTGTCCTCATGTCTCCTTTCCTGTCCTCATGTCTCCTTTCCTCTCCTCATGTCTCCTTTCCTCTCCTCATGTCTCCTTTCCTGTCTTCATGTCTCCTTTCCTCTCCTCATGTCTCCTTTCCTGTCCTCATGTCTCCTTTCCTGTCCCCATGTCTCCTTTCCTGTCCTCATGTCTCCTTTCCTCTCCTCATGTCTCCTTTCCTCTCATCATGTCTCCTGATGTCTCCTCGTGTCTCCTGATGTCTCCTCATGTCTCCTTTCCTGTCCTCATGTCTCCTTTCCTCTCATCATGTCTCCTTTACTCTCCTCATGTCTCCTGATGTCTCCTCATGTCTCCTGATGTCTCCTCATGTCTCCTTTCCTCTCATCATGTCTCCTTTACTCTCCTCATGTCTCCTGATGTCTCCTCATGTCTCCTTTCCTGTCCTCATGTCTCCTTTCCTGTCCTCATGTCTCCTTTCCTGTCCTCATGTCTCCTTTACTCTCCTCATGTCTCCTTTCCTCTCATCATGTCTCCTTTACTCTCCTCATGTCTCCTGATGTCTCCTTTACTCTCCTCATGTCTCCTTTCCTCTCATCATGTCTCCTTTACTCTCCTCATGTCTCCTGATGTCTCCTTTACTCTCCTCATGTCTCCTTTCCTCTCATCATGTCTCCTTTACTCTCCTCATGTCTCCTTTACTCTCCTCATGTCTCCTTTCCTGTCCTCATGTCTCCTTTCCTCTCATCATGTCTCCTTTACTCTCCTCATGTCTCCTTTCCTGTCCTCATGTCTCCTTTCCTCTCATCATGTCTCCTTTACTCTCCTCATGTCTCCTCATGTCTCCTTTCCTCTCATCATGTCTCCTTTACTCTCCTCATGTCTCCTTTCCTGTCCTCATGTCTCCTTTCCTCTCATCATGTCTCCTTTACTCTCCTCATGTCTCCTCATGTCTCCTCATGTCTCCTTTACTCTCCTCATGTCTCCTTTCCTGTCCTCATGTCTCCTTTCCTCTCATCATGTCTCCTGATGTCTCCTCGTGTCTCCTTTCCTCTCATCATGTCTCCTTTCCTCTCATCATGTCTCCTGATGTCTCCTCGTGTCTCCTGATGTCTCCTCATGTCTCCTTTCCTGTCCTCATGTCTCCTTTCCTCTCATCATGTCTCCTTTCCTGTCCTCTTGTCTCCTTTCCTCTCCTCATGTCTCCTGATGTCTCCTCATGTCTCCTTTCCTGTCCTCATGTCTCCTTTCCTGTCCTCATGTCTCCTTTCCTGTCCTCTTGTCTCCTTTCCTGTCCTCATGTCTCCTTTCCTCTCATCATGTCTCCTTTCCTGTCCTCTTGTCTCCTTTCCTCTCCTCATGTCTCCTGATGTCTCCTCATGTCTCCTTTCCTGTCCTCTTGTCTCCTTTCCTGTCCTCATGTCTCCTTTCCTCTCATCATGTCTCCTTTCCTGTCCTCTTGTCTCCTTTCCTCTCCTCATGTCTCCTGATGTCTCCTCATGTCTCCTTTCCTGTCCTCATGTCTCCTTTCCTCTCCTCATGTCTCCTTTCCTCTCCTCATGTCTCCTTTCCTGTCTTCATGTCTCCTTTCCTCTCCTCATGTCTCCTTTCCTGTCCTCATGTCTCCTTTCCTGTCCCCATGTCTCCTTTCCTGTCCTCATGTCTCCTTTCCTGTCCTCATGTCTCCTTTCCTGTCCTCATGTCTCCTTTCCTGTCCTCATGTCTCCTTTCCTCTCCTCATGTCTCCTTTCCTGTCTTCATGTCTCCTTTCCTCTCCTCATGTCTCCTTTCCTGTCCTCATGTCTCCTTTCCTCTCCTCATGTCTCCTTTCCTGTCCTCATGTCTCCTGATGTCTCCTCATGTCTCCTTTCCTGTCCTCATGTCTCCTTTCCTCTCCTCATGTCTCCTTTCCTCTCCTCATGTCTCCTTTCCTGTCCTCATGTCTCCTTTCCTGTCCTCATGTCTCCTTTCCTGTCCTCATGTCTCCTTTCCTGTCTTCATGTCTCCTTTCCTCTCCTCATGTCTCCTTTCCTGTCCTCATGTCTCCTTTCCTCTCCTCATGTCTCCTTTCCTGTCCTCATGTCTCCTTTCCTCTCCTCATGTCTCCTTTCCTGTCCTCATGTCTCCTTTCCTCTCCTCATGTCTCCTTTCCTGTCCTCATGTCTCCTTTCCTGTCCTCATGTCTCCTTTCCTCTCCTCATGTCTCCTTTCCTGTCCTCATGTCTCCTTTCCTCTCCTCATGTCTCCTTTCCTGTCCTCATGTCTCCTCATGTCTCCTTTCCTCTCCTCATGTCTCCTTTCCTGTCCTCATGTCTCCTTTCCTCTCATCATGTCTCCTTTACTCTCCTCATGTCTCCTTTCCTGTCCTCATGTCTCCTTTCCTGTCCTCATGTCTCCTTTCCTCTCATCATGTCTCCTTTCCTGTCCTCATGTCTCCTTTCCTGTCCTCATGTCTCCTTTCCTCTCCTCGTGTCTCCTTTCCTGTCCTCATGTCTCCTTTCCTGTCCTCATGTCTCCTTTCCTGTCCTCATGTCTCCTTTCCTGTCCTCATGTCTCCTTTCCTGTCCTCATGTCTCCTTTCCTGTCCTCATGTCTCCTTTCCTGTCCTCATGTCTCCTTTCCTGTCCTCATGTCTCCTTTCCTGTCCTCATGTCTCCTTTCCTCATCATATCTTTAATAACTCTTCATCTTCAGATCATTATGATCTCATCATTTTCAGGTTTTTCTAAACATAAACACAGGAAATAAAACATGTAATACAATCCTGAATTTAAAATGAATGTCGTTCTGCTCAACTCAGATAATATTAACGTTATTAACCTGTGACATCACAACCCGTCTCTATGGCAACCGGATCAATACAGACCTCATAAATGAGCCGGCCGGCCGGAGGAGCCGGAGATGAACAGGTGAGAGGAACAATCAAGTTATTATCACCACTAATATTATTATTATCATGCAATACTGTTGCTTCTATACAGGTGATGAGCACTTGTGTTTCTTTCTTCTTTAAACTTTTTTTAATATATTTTATGTTGCTTTTATAAATATTTCTGTGTTGATATTGTGGTAATTTGTGATTTTATTCTTTCCTGTTATTTCTCTGCTTTGTTTCTATTGTTTTTGATTTAACTGTTTATGTTTTTACCTTTGAGTACCTTTAACACATGCATGTATTATTATGATTTAATATTGCTATTGTTAATATTATTATCGTTATTATTATGATTTATTATTGCTATTGTTAATATTATTATCGTTATTATTATGATTTATTATTGCTATTGTTAATATTATTATCGTTATTATTATGATTTATTATTGCTATTGATAATAGTATTATTATTATTATGATTTATTATTGCTATTGATAATAGTATTATTATTATTATGATTTATTATTGCTATTGTTAATAGTGTTATTATTATTATGATTTATTATTGCTATTGTTAATATTATTATCGTTATTATTATGATTTATTATTATGATTTATTATTACTATTGTTAAAATGAGTGTGGTTATTATTATTATTATTATTATTATTATTATGTCTTATTCTGCTTTATTATTACTATTGTTATTATTAGTGTGGTCATTATAATTTGTATTATTATTATTATTATTATTATTTATTGTGATTTTATATTGCTATTCTTATTATTCTTATGGTTATTATTACTATTGTAATTATAAGTGTGGTTATTCATATTATTTATTATGATTTAGTATTGTTATTGTTATTATTTGTATGGGTAATATTATTATTTATTATTGCCTTTGCTGTCATTAGTATGGTTATTATTAATATTTGATGTCATATGATATTCTTGTCTAATGCGCTTCTTGTTTTCTTTAAAGAGTGAATATCAAAGAGCTGCTGAAGACGGTTCGTATGAAATGTATTAATATACACTCACCTAAAGGATTGTTAGGAACACCTGTTCAATTTCTCATTAATGCAATTATCTAATCAACCAATCACATGGCAGTTGCTTCAATGCATTTAGGGGTGTGGTCCTGGTCAAGACAATCTCCTGAACTCCAAACTGAATGTCAGAATGGGAAAGAAAGGTGATTTAAGCAATTTTGAGCGTGGCATGGTTGTTGGTGCCAGACGGGCCGGTCTGAGTATTTCACAATCTGCTCAGTTACTGGGATTTTCACGCACAACCATTTCTAGGGTTTACAAAGAATGGCGTGAAAAGGGAAAAACATCCAGTATGCGGCAGTCCTGTGGGCGAAAATGCCTCGTTGATGCTAGAGGTCAGAGGAGAACGGGCCGACTGATTCAAGCTGATAGAAGAGCAACTTTGACTGAAATAACCACTCGTTACAACCGAGGTATGCAGCAAAGCATTTGTGAAGCCACAACACGCACACCCTTGAGGCGGATGGGCTACAACAGCAGAAGACCCCACCGGGTACCACTCATCTCCACTACAAATAGGAAAAAGAGGCTACAATTTGCAAGAGCTCACCAAAATTGGACAGTTGAAGACTGGAAAAATGTTGCCTGGTCTGATGAGTCTGGATTTCTGTTGAGACATTCAGATGGTAGAGTCAGAATTTGGCGTAAACAGAATGAGAACATGGATCCATCATGCCTTGTTACCACTGTGCAGGCTGCTGGTGGTGGTGTAATGGTGTGGGGGATGTTTTCTTGGCACACTTTAGGCCCCTTAGTGCCAATTGGGCATGGTTTAAATGCCACGGCCTACCTGAGCATTGTTTCTGACCATGTCCATCCCTTTATGGCCACCATGTACCCATCCTCTGATGGCTACTTCCAGCAGGATAATGCACCATGTCACAAAGCTCCAATCATTTCAAATTGGTTTCTTGAACATGACAATGAGTTCACTGTACTAAAATGGCCCCCACAGTCACCAGATCTCAACCCAACAGAGCATCTTTGGGATGTGGTGGAACGGGAGCTTCGTGCCCTGGATGTGCATCCCACAAATCTCCATCAACTGCAAGATGCTATCCTATCAATATGGGCCAACATTTCTAAAGAATGCTTTCAGCACCTTGTTGAATCAATGCCACGTAGAATTAAGGTGTTCTGAAGGCGAAAGGGGGTCAAACACAGTATTAGTATGGTGTTCCTAATAATCCTTTAGGTGAGTGTACATGTTTGTATTATATGTTTTTATGTTCTTTTGTCAAAATGAATAAATCTCAAATCAAATGAGAACACTGGTTCTCAACTGGTCTGACTCCTAGAACACTGGTTCTCAACTGGTCTGACTCCTAGAACACTGGTTCTCAACTGGTCTGACTCCTAGAGCACTGGTTCTCAACTGGTCTGGCTCCTAGAGCACTGGTTCTCAACTGGTCTGACTCCTAGAGCACTGGTTCTCAACTGGTCTGACTCCTAGAGCACTGGTTCTCAACTGGTCTGACTCCTAGAGCACTGGTTCTCAACTGGTCTGACTCCTAGAACACTGGTTCTCAACTGGTCTGACTCCTAGAACACTGGTTCTCAACTGGTCTGACTCCTAGAGCACTGGTTCTCAACTGGTCTGGCTCCTAGAGCACTGGTTCTCAACTGGTCTGACTCCTAGAGCACTGGTTCTCAACTGGTCTGACTCCTAGAACACTGGTTCTCAACTGGTCTGACTCCTAGAACACTGGTTCTCAACTGGTCTGACTCCTAGAGCACTGGTTCTCAACTGGTCTGACTCCTAGAGCACTGGTTCTCAACTGGTCTGACTCCTAGAACACTGGTTCTCAACTGGTCTGACTCCTAGAACACTGGTTCTCAACTGGTCTGACTCCTAGAGCACTGGTTCTCAACTGGTCTGGCTCCTAGAGCACTGGTTCTCAACTGGTCTGACTCCTAGAACACTGGTTCTCAACTGGTCTGACTCCTAGAACACTGGTTCTCAACTGGTCTGGCTCCTAGAACACTGGTTCTCAACTGGTCTGACTCCTAGAACACTGGTTCTCAACTGGTCTGGCTCCTAGAACACTGGTTCTCAACTGGTCTGACTCCTAGAACACTGGTTCTCAACTGGTCTGGCTCCTAGAACACTGGTTCTCAACTGGTCTGGCTCCTAGAACACTGGTTCTCAACTGGTCTGGCTCCTAGAGCACTGGTTCTCAACTGGTCTGGCTCCTAGAGCACTGGTTCTCAACTGGTCTGACTCCTAGAGCACTGGTTCTCAACTGGTCTGGCTCCTAGAGCACTGGTTCTCAACTGGTCTGGCTCCTAGAACACTGGTTCTCAACTGGTCTGGCTCCTAGAACACTGGTTCTCAACTGGTCTGGCTCATAGAACATTCTCAACTTCTCAGATGTATGTAATGAAAAGATGGTGCAGTCTGAACCTGAGAGAGTACAGAATATGTAACACAACAACAAGTTTAATGATAAACCAAAACGAGCAGCTGGTGGTGATGATAGAGAGGGAACTATTCCCTTTTACACTCAATTAGTTGCATTTTAATTAAAAACCCAAAGTGCATCTTCAGGACACGAGGTATTACAACATCCATAACCATTCAGAATCTTCAGCCATTTGTAAACACACTCAACAGCTTTCATGCACAAACAAGAAGTAGTTTAAAAAGACTCACATGACCTAACTTTACCTGAGAATACTCACTCACTGAATCTATGACCAACACTTTACTGTGGAACAAGTCACTGTCTGGAGGAGCAGCTTTTCCACTAATTCAAAAGGATTCATACAAAATGAACTTTTCTTGTGATTACCTCATCAGTAAATACTGAAAAACATTGTGCTTTACAGAAAATTAAGCAGCACTCAATTCTCCTCACGAGCCCAGAGTGTGTTCCTGTCATGCAGGCAGCGCCATCAGGTGTGAATGTTATATTCAGTCGGCTGTTTAATTTAATTATCCTAAAAACCCAGAGTCTCCCTCATATCAGGATGTTTGACCCAACCTGACACGCTGCTGGAAACATGGAGGGACAAGTGCAAAACCAGTTGAAACCAGAGCCGGCAAAATAACGACACTCCGCTGCATAAAAAAGGCCCTTCAGAATAAAACCACAGAATGGAAAAAATAAAATAAAACTTTTTATTTTTTCAGGCAAAGGACAAAGGTCGCGACCCACTGAAAACGGGTCCCACCAGTTGAGAATCACTGTTTCAGCGTGTCCTGGGTCTCCTCAGGGTCTCCTACCAGTTGGACGAGCCTGAAAACCTCTAATGGAGGAATCCAGGAGGCATCCTGACTAGATGCTGAACACCTCAGCTGACTCCTTTAGACACGAAGGAGCAGAGCCTCAACTCCAAGCTCCTCCTGATGTCCGAGCTCCTTACTCTATCTCTAAGGCTGAGTCCTACAGAGGAAACTCATCTCCTTACTCTATCTCTAAGGATGAGCCCTATAGAGGAAACTCATCTCCTTACTCTATCTCTAAGGCTGAGTCCTACAGAGGAAACTCATCTCCTTACTCTATCTCTAAGAGTCCTACAGAGGAAACTCATCTCCTTACTCTATCTCTAAGGCTGAGCCCTACAGAGGAAACTCATCTCCTTACTCTATCTCTAAGAGTCCTACAGAGGAAACTCATCTCCTTACTCTATCTCTAAGAGTCCTACAGAGGAAACTCATCTCCTTACTCTATCTCTAAGAGTCCTACAGAGGAAACTCATCTCCTTACTCTATCTCTAAGAGTCCTACAGAGGAAACTCATCTCCTTACTCTATCTCTAAGAGTCCTACAGAGGAAACTCATCTCCTTACTCTATCTCTAAGAGCCCTACAGAGGAAACTCATCTCCTTACTCTATCTCTAAGAGTCCTACAGAGGAAACTCATCTCCTTACTCTATCTCTAAGAGTCCTACAGAGGAAACTCATCTCCTTACTCTATCTCTAAGAGCCCTACAGAGGAAACTCATCTCCTTACTCTATCTCTAAGGCTGAGCCCTATAGAGGAAACTCATCTCCTTACTCTATCTCTAAGGCTGAGCCCTACAGAGGAAACTCATCTCCTTACTCTATCTCTAAGAGTCCTACAGAGGAAACTCATCTCCTTACTCTATCTCTAAGAGTCCTACAGAGGAAACTCATCTCCTTACTCTATCTCTAAGAGTCCTACAGAGGAAACTCATCTCCTTACTCTATCTCTAAGAGTCCTACAGAGGAAACTCATCTCCTTACTCTATCTCTAAGAGTCCTACAGAGGAAACTCATCTCCTTACTCTATCTCTAAGAGTCCTACAGAGGAAACTCATCTCCTTACTCTATCTCTAAGAGTCCTACAGAGGAAACTCATCTCCTTACTCTATCTCTAAGAGTCCTACAGAGGAAACTCATCTCCTTACTCTATCTCTAAGAGTCCTACAGAGGAAACTCATCTCCTTACTCTATCTCTAAAAGTCCTACAGAGGAAACTCATCTCCTTACTCTATCTCTAAGAGTCCTACAGAGGAAACTCATCTCCTTACTCTATCTCTAAGGCTGAGCCCTACAGAGGAAACTCATCTCCTTACTCTATCTCTAAGAGTCCTACAGAGGAAACTCATCTCCTTACTCTATCTCTAAGAGTCCTACAGAGGAAACTCATCTCCTTACTCTATCTCTAAGAGTCCTACAGAGGAAACTCATCTCCTTACTCTATCTCTAAGAGTCCTACAGAGGAAACTCATCTCCTTACTCTATCTCTAAGAGTCCTACAGAGGAAACTCATCTCCTTACTCTATCTCTAAGAGTCCTACAGAGGAAACTCATCTCCTTACTCTATCTCTAAGAGTCCTACAGAGGAAACTCATCTCCTTACTCTATCTCTAAGAGTCCTACAGAGGAAACTCATCTCCTTACTCTATCTCTAAGAGCCCTACAGAGGAAACTCATCTCCTTACTCTATCTCTAAGGGTCCTACAGAGGAAACTCATCTCCTTACTCTATCTCTAAGAGCCCTACAGAGGAAACTCATCTCCTTACTCTATCTCTAAGGGTCCTACAGAGGAAACTCATCTCCTTACTCTATCTCTAAGAGTCCTACAGAGGAAACTCATCTCCTTACTCTATCTCTAAGGCTGAGTCCTACAGAGGAAACTCATCTCCTTACTCTATCTCTAAGAGTCCTACAGAGGAAACTCATCTCCTTACTCTATCTCTAAGAGTCCTACAGAGGAAACTCATCTCCTTACTCTATCTCTAAGAGTCCTACAGAGGAAACTCATCTCCTTACTCTATCTCTAAAAGTCCTACAGAGGAAACTCATCTCCTTACTCTATCTCTAAGAGTCCTACAGAGGAAACTCATCTCCTTACTCTATCTCTAAGGCTGAGCCCAACAGAGGAAACTCATCTCCTTACTCTATCTCTAAGGCTGAGCCCTACAAAGGAAGCTCATTTCGGCCGCTTGTATCCGAGACCTCGTTCTTTGGGTCTTGACCCAGAGTTGGTGATCATAGGTGAGGGTTGAACGTAGACGACCAGTAAACTGAGAGCTTCTCCTTCCGGCTCAGCTCCTCTTCACCAAGAGGTCCGGTACAGCTTCTGTTTTACTGCTGCAGCCGATCCTCCTGTCCATCTTTAGCTCCACCTTACCCTCACTCCTGAACAAGACCCCGGGATACTTGAAATCCTTCGACTGGGGTAGGATCCATGATGTTTCTTTGGGCTGAGCCCAACAGGGCCCCATGGGCGAAAGCCTGACCGCAAGACGCTCACCGACGAGCTCCCCTCCTGGTCTGGCTCCGGGAGGGTGCCCTGGTTTCCCTGGTCCGGTCGAGGTAGCTTCACTCCGTGGGCCGCTATGCACCAGGGTTTTTAACCGCTCTTAGTCTGGGCTCTCCCCCGAGACATGTTTGCCTTGGGAGACCCTACCAGGGGATGTTCACATCATAACTTTTAACATTATGAGATCAACATCATAATGTTAAAGTTATTATGTTCATATCATAACTTTATTATTATGATATGAACATCATGTCCACTGAGTGTTTTCTTTGATCTTCCTCTTAAAGTCCATCAACTCTTGACAGAGTGAACAGTAACTGTGTGTTTGCAGGTGAGCATGTACTCTTATATACATATACATATATAATGTATATATGAGCATGTACTCTTATATACATATACATATATAATGTATATATGAGCATGTACTCATATATACATATACATATATAATGTATATATGAGCATGTACTCTTATATACATATACATATATAATGTATATATGAGCATGTACTCTTATATACATATACAATGTATATATGAGCATGTACTCATATATAAATATACATGTATAATGAATATGAGTCCAGGTGAGCATGTGTATATATAATGTATAAGTACTTGTTATCATCTCTCCACAGTGAATAATACCTGTGAAGATGAGTACTTCATGTTCCTCTCTATAACTGCAGGAAGTCAAGCGGCTCCTGAACAGAAGCTCACCTGCCCGCGTGTTGAGAGGAAGATGCTGAACTCGTCTTCCTCCGTGCTGAACGGTAGCTCCGCCCTGACGGCCGGCTCCAAGGACAGCTTCTCCAACGCGCTCACCAAGAACACCGTCGCTGTGCTGGTGTGGCTGCTGCTGAGCGCCTGCAACGGCAGCATGGTGCTCACCTTCCTGAAGCACAGGTACACACACACACACACACGCACGCACGCACGCACGCACGCACGCACGCACGCGCACGCACACACACACACGCACGCACACGCACACACACACACGCACGCACACGCACACACACACACGCACGCACACGCACACACACACACGCACGCACACGCACACACACACACGCACGCACACGCACACACACACACGCACGCACACGCACACACACACACGCACGCACACGCACACACACACACGCACGCACACGCACACACACACACGCACGCACACGCACACACACACACGCACGCACACGCACACACACACACGCACGCACACGCACACACACACACACACACACACCTTCCTGAGGCACAGGTACACCAGTGGTGGCCGTCATTCTAAACAGAATCACAAAGTTATATCTATTTTATAATTAAAAGTTACATCTATTTTATAATGTAATTGTTTTTCACAAATACACTACATGTATTATACTATTTTTTCCCTATTAGCTTATTTCCTCTGTTGCTCTGCTTCAGGCCTCTGTATGACTCTGTTTGGGAGCTGCTTAACAGCATCTCTTATCCAATCACATTTCACCTCTCTTTCTCTGTGGAAGAGTAGCCTGGTTAAACTACATGAAAAGCTTTTTAGAGTCTGGACGTCTGATTCGTCACAGGGCCAGCGTGACCATTAACATGCGCTGTGATTGGTCAGTGAAGCTAGAACCTAGAATCTCAGGATTTACTGATGACGCCTTTCACACAGAGGGTTATGGAGGGTTGTGTGCGTCTGGTGAGTGAAATGCTGGTTGTGTTACTGTTTTTACATTTGCAATTTATATTTTCAAATAACTCACTTTTATACCATATTTTGATCATAACTATGAACATCCAGCATGATCTGAGCATAATTTTATCGAGATTCCCCAAAAATGCCTTTTCAAGCCGCACCAAAAATGCCTTTTCGGCCCACATCATGGAGTCGTTCAAAGGCATAACAACAACTTACAGAGTTGTAAGACCCCTCTTTGTAGAGATAATGACCTAAAGAATCTGCAATAATAATCACAAATCACAATAAATCGAAGCATTGGGGATTACCATGGAGTTTTAGTAAAAAAACGGTGTCGTTCGCTTCAAAAATTTCAAAGTTAGAAGCTTTATGTCTTTTCACCATTTGTTCGAGGCATGCTGGGTAAGAAAATTTGCATGAAGGTCTGACGAAGGCGTGTGATGCAGTCTAAGAAACCTCCCACCTTCACAGAAGCAGGCAGACTCGAAAAATGAGTAGGAAAAAAAACAGTCCGGCTGCACTCAGATTTTTCAGGGACTAATATACAGAATGAATGAATGTTTTTTAGACTCCTACAAGCTCGTAGGGTTACAAAGAGGTGTCGCTTATTGAAATCCGATTTTGTAAAGCTTTTTTTTGTAAAAGCTTTTGTAAAACGTTTCAGCCACCGCCGAAAATGACGGCGATGTTACGGGGTTTATGTAATTACATAAACTTAAGGTAAGTTTAATTTTTTCTGTTCGGATAGAACTCTTCCCACAAGGCTTTACTGTATTTCAGCAATTTAAATGAAGTTAATCAACGATGTGGTTCAGGAGATCCTTTAGCAAACGTCACTTGACTTATTTTTCTCTTTTCCTGTCCGATAACGGGCGCCGCGGAGTCGGGGGTTAAAGAGGTTGACTGTCCCCGATTGAGACGTTACATCAATACATAAATCAATGATTAGAATATTGTCCATCTGTCGTTGACCTTTGACCCCAGTCTGTTCTACGAGAACCCGCGGTACATCATGTTCGTCTCCTTGGTGATCAGCGACGCCCTGCAGCTCAGCCTGGTCACGGCGCTCTACTCGATTAACTACCTCTTCAGCCAGATCCACGTCTCAGTCTGCTGCGTCCTGGTGAGTCCTCACCTCACCTGTCCTCACCTGTTCTCACCTTTATCTGTTCTCACCTTCACCTGTCCTCACCTGTCCTCACCTGTCCTCACCTTCACCTGTCCTCACCTGTTCTCACCTTCACCTGTCCTCACCTCACCTGTCCTCACCTGTCCTCACCTTCACCTGTCCTCACCTGTTCTCACCTTCACCTGTCCTCACCTTAACCTGTCCTCACCTGTCCTCACCTGTCCTCACCTCACCTGTCCTCACCTTCACCTGTCCTCACCTGTCCTCACCTGTCCTCACCTTCACCTGTCCTCACCTGTCCTCACCTGTCCTCACCTTCACCTGTCCTGACCTGTCCTCACCTTCACCTTGTTATTATTTTGTTGTAATCTTTCATCAAACTCTGGCACAAGATTGATACAAAACTTATCTCACATTATTAATACAAAATATATGAAATCAACAGATAAATAATCATTAAAAGCTGCAACAACATCAATAATTATAATGCAATATAATGATGTATATTATTCTACATAATGAGTACTTTGGTGCTGGTACCTTTACTTGTAACTGAGTACTTCTACACTAGTCCTACTCCTTTACTTATACTGTACTCCCCTCAGATCATGACGGCGGTCCTCACCACCCGCTCCACGCCGCTCATCCTGGCCGGCATGGCGTTGGAGCGCTACGTCTCCATCTGCTTCCCTTTGCACTACAGCCACATGTGCACCGTCCCGCGCACCCTCCTCCTCATCTGCTTCATCCTCGTCCTCACCGCCGCCCCGCCCGTCACCGACCTCCTCATCACCGCCGTCCACCAGCCGCCGAGCTTCTTCCACACCAACATCTTCTGCGACCACCCGCTTCTCTTCCGCCACCGGTCCATCTACTACAAGAACTGCGTGTTCGACGGCGTGTACCTGTCCTTCGTGACCCTGACGCTGCTCTACACCTACTGCAAGATCATGCTGACGGCACGGGCCGCCTCCACGGGCCTGGCCTCGGTGAAGAGAGCCAGGAACACCGTGCTGATCCACGGGGTGCAGGTCAGGCGCCTCTCATGAGCAGTGATGGCATCGTTAGGATTCTACCCATACTCTTATCTGTTGTTGTAATGAGTCTGAGACAAAGAAACAAAGAGACAAAGAGACAAAGAGACAGAGAGACAAAGAGACAAAGAGACCAGGATACAAAGAGACAAAGAGACAGAGAAACAGAGAGACAAAGAGACAAAGAGACAGAGAGACAAAGAGACAAAGAGACAAAGAGACAAAGAGACAGAGAGACAAAGAGACAAAGAGACCAGGATACAAAGAGACAAAGAGACAAAGAAACAGAGAGACAAAGAGACAAAGAAACAGAGAGACAGAGATACAAAGAAACAGAGAGACAAAGAGACAGAGAGACAAAGAGACAAAGAGACAGAGAGACAAAGAGACAAAGAGACAGAGAGACAAAGAAACAGAGAGACAGAGAGACAAAGAAACAGAGAGACAAAGTGACAAAGAGATAAAGATATCAAAACAGAAAGACAAAGAGACAAAGAAACAGAGAGACAAAGAGACCAGGATACAAAGAGATAAATATACAGAGAGATAAAGACAGAGAGACAAACAGACAAAGATACAAAGATATAAATAGATAAAAACAGAGAGACAGAGAGACAGAGAGACAGAGATACAAAGAAACAAAGAAACAGATAGACAAAGAAACAGAGAGATCAAAACCGAGAGACAGAGAGATAGAGAGATAGATAGACAAAGAGACAAAATACAAGAGACAAGGATACGAAGAGATAAAGAGAAAGAGACAAAGAGACAGAGAAACAGAGAGACAAAGAGACAAAGAGACAGAGAGACAAAGAGACAAAGAGACAAAGAGACAAAGAGACAGAGAGACAAAGAGACAAAGAGACCAGGATACAAAGAGACAAAGAGACAAAGAAACAGAGAGACAAAGAGACAAAGAAACAGAGAGACAGAGATACAAAGAAACAGAGAGACAAAGAGACAGAGAGACAAAGAGACAAAGAGACAGAGAGACAAAGAGACAAAGAGACAGAGAGACAAAGAAACAGAGAGACAGAGAGACAAAGAAACAGAGAGACAAAGTGACAAAGAGATAAAGATATCAAAACAGAAAGACAAAGAGACAAAGAAACAGAGAGACAAAGAGACCAGGATACAAAGAGATAAATATACAGAGAGATAAAGACAGAGAGACAAACAGACAAAGATACAAAGATATAAATAGATAAAAACAGAGAGACAGAGAGACAGAGATACAAAGAAACAAAGAAACAGATAGACAAAGAAACAGAGAGATCAAAACCGAGAGACAGAGAGATAGAGAGATAGATAGACAAAGAGACAAAATACAAGAGACAAGGATACGAAGAGATAAAGAGAAAGAGACAAAGAGACAGAGAGATACAGAGATAAAAACAGAGAGACAAAGAGATAAAGAAACCAAGAGATAAAGAGACAAAATACAAGAGACAAGGATACGAAGCGATAAAGAGAAAGAGAAACCAAGAGACAAAGAGACAAAGAGAGAGAGAGAGGAGATTTGAGACGAGGACGTCTCACTTCCTGTAGTCCCTTTAGGACCAATGGAAGTCAAACATTGTTTTAAACATTATATTCCATTTCCCCTACCAGATCTCCAGAGTTGCTATGCAGTGGCCCTTTAAGGATAATAGATCGCTAGCTCTGTAATCAATACTCTGATACCCAAATGATACTCATGTGGTTTTAAGAAAATACATCACCTGCAGTTTTTGTACATGTTAGAAAGACTGTATATTAGTTCAAGTTGAAAGGCTTTAGAGTGTTGACTTTAAATGTTCCTCATTTATAACGATTCATATTTCCCCGTCCTGCCATTTCAGCTGCTGCTGTGCATGCTCACCTTCGTGGTTCCTTCCCTTCTGGCGGCGCTCATCTCCCTGTTCCCTCGCTTCAGTCTGGAGATTCGTTACGTCTTCTTCCTGCTCGTCTACGTCATCCCCCGTTTCATGAGCCCCATCATCTATGGATTTCGTGACGAGCTGTTCAGGAAGTACTGGATCCGGTACCTGGCTTGTCGGGGTCAACGTACCGTCAGGGTCAGACCAGTGTTACTGAAAGTGAACCAGTAGGGGAAGTAACAGAGTGAATGCAATGCTTCATGTTGAAGCTGCATTCTCTCTCCTGACCACCAGGGGGCGACTCCTCTGGTTGTATAGAAGTCTATGCTTCACGTGTTGAAGCTGCATTCTCTCTCCTGACCACCAGGGGGCGACTCCTCTGGTTGTATAGAAGTCTATGCTTCATGTTGAAGCTGCATTCTCTCTCCTGACCACCAGGGGGCGACTCCTCTGGTTGTATAGAAGTCTATGCTTCACGTGTTGAAGCTGCATTCTCTTTCCTGACCACCAGGGGGCGACTCCTCTGGTTGTATAGAAGTATATGCTTCATGTGTTAAAGCTGCATTCTCTCTCCTGACCACCAGGTGGTGACTTCTCTGGTTGTATAGAAGTCTATATAAATGACTCTACTTCTCTTGATGTATTCCCTCAGTAAACATTGTAAACATGAGTTTATGTCTCAATCTCTAGTTTCAAGTCTTCTTCAATACAGCATGATGTTCATTTAGTAAATTATGGTCATTTAGAGTCAAACAGACCATAAAGCAGGGGACGCTTTAGGGGCGGGGCTAAGGGTGATGTATACTGCGTCTCTACGTCACTTCTCCTCAGTCCAGAAACGGTCACTTGCGGTTCACTGGTTGCAAAGAAACAAAATGGGGACGACCAAAACACAGAACTCAAGGCTTTTTACGTCCACTTATACAGTCTGTGTGAAATAACCACATCAGGAAGGTCCAGCAGGCAGTCGGCATTCTGAAAAGGAGATCCTGAGAGTCCACAGTTTCTGAAAGCTCGGTTGCATTAATTTGGTTTCAAGCGTCTAAGGACTTCTTTCCAAGTGTTTGAACGTTTCTTCAGACTAAAGCTTGAACAGAAAGTCAGCGGGACACACAGACGGACAAATGAACAAACTCCCAGTGAACATATCAATATAATGATGTTCATGGACTTGGTTCACACTAAATACAACTTCAGAAACTGTGTGTTGCTTATTGTTAGATCACGTTGAACAAAGCATGATGGGAGTGTGTCAATATGTGGTCAGATCAGACTCAATACGAACAAATTCACAGTTTTGTAATTTATATAAATTACTCTCTTCCCAAATATATTTTTCAATGCACAACAATAAAGTGATCATATAAAACACAATAATTAGAAATGTTTTTTTGATGCACATACAAATATTTCTTCTTTTAAACAAATGGATCAGAAATTCATGAATATATGTATTTCAATTAATTCATAGAATATTTACTTGACTTGACGACTTGACTTGGTGTCAGGATCCCTGTCTGACCCATTGTGTGTTAAACCTGTTTCCTCCAAATCTCTCCTCTTGTGTCTGTCTTTCCCCTGTTTGTCTTGTGTGCCGTGTGTTTGTGTTCTCGGTCCCGCCTCCTGAGACCTCCCATGGTCGCACCCTTGATTGGCACACAGCTGCAGACAAGCTGGCTCTTCACCTGCAGTATATGAACCCTGGTCCTGCAGGCCTGGGTTTAGTCAGTCTGTTTCGTCTTCTGCCCCGGTAGTCACCACCACTGCCACTCCGTGAGTTCTCTGCAGTTCGTTGTCCATGGATTAAACCCTGTATTCTCTCCAGCCTGGAAGTTCCTGCCTCCGGTGTCGAACCACGGGACTCGCACCGCGACCTGCCTGCCTTGCCTGCCGCCGGTGTCGAGCCATGGGACTCACACCACCCAGCACCACCCGTGGTGGACCACGGGCTCCCCACACACCCTTGGGCTCCAATAAATACTTTTTCCATTCTCTGATACTGTCTCCCTGGGCTGCATTTGTGTCCTAATATTGTGCTCCCGTGACACTTGGACTTGTGACCAAAGACTTGCCTCTGATTGCTGACCAAAGACTTGCCTTAGACTAATGACCAAAGACTTGCCTTGGACTAATGACCAAAGACTTGCCTTGGACTGGTGACCAAAGACTTGCCTTAGACTAATGACCAAAGACTTGCCTTGGACTAATCACCAAAGACTTGCCTTGGACTGGTGACCAAAGACTTGCCTTAGACTAATGACCAAAGACTTGCCTTGGACTAATGACCAAAGACTTGCCTTGGACTAATGACCAAAGACTTGCCTTAGACTAATGACCAAAGACTTGCCTTAGACTAATGACCAAAGACTTGCCTTAGACTAATGACCAAAGACTTGCCTTGGACTGGTGACCAAAGACTTGCCTTAGACTAATGACCAAAGACTTGCCTTAGACTAATGACCAAAGACTTGCCTTGGACTAATGACCAAAGACTTGCCTTGGACTGGTGACCAAAGACTTGCTGACCAAAGCCTTGCTGACTGCTGACCATAGACTTGATGCTGTCTGGTGACCATATACTTGATGCTGACTGGTGACCATATACTTGATGCTGACTGGTGACCATAGACTTGATGCTGACTGGTGACCATAGACTTGATGCTGACTGGTGACCATAGACTTGCTGACTGGTGACCATATACTTGCTGACCATAGACTTGATGCTGTCTGGTGACCATATACTTGATGCTGACTGGTGACCATATACTTGATGCTGTCTGGTGACCATAGACTTGATGCTGTCTGGTGACCATAGACTTGCTGACTGGTGACCATATACTTGCTGTCTGGTGACCATAGACTTGATGCTGTCTGGTGACCATAGACTTGATGCTGTCTGGTGACCATAGACTTGATGCTGACTGGTGACCATAGACTTGATGCTGACTGGTGACCATAGACTTGATGCTGACTGGTGACCATAGACTTGATGCTGTCTGGTGACCATAGACTTGATGCTGACTGGTGACCATAGACTTGATGCTGTCTGGTGACCATAGACTTGATGCTGTCTGGTGACCATAGACTTGATGCTGTCTGGTGACCATATACTTGATGCTGACTGGTGACCATATACTTGATGCTGACTGGTGACCATAGACTTGATGCTGACTGGTGACCATAGACTTGCTGACTGGTGACCATATACTTGCTGACCATAGACTTGATGCTGTCTGGTGACCATATACTTGATGCTGACTGGTGACCATATACTTGATGCTGACTGGTGACCATATACTTGATGCTGTCTGGTGACCATAGACTTGATGCTGTCTGGTGACCATAGACTTGCTGACTGGTGACCATATACTTGCTGTCTGGTGACCATAGACTTGATGCTGTCTGGTGACCATAGACTTGATGCTGTCTGGTGACCATAGACTTGATGCTGACTGGTGACCATAGACTTGATGCTGACTGGTGACCATAGACTTGATGCTGACTGGTGACCATAGACTTGATGCTGACTGGTGACCATAGACTTGATGCTGACTGGTGACCATAGACTTGATGCTGACTGGTGACCATAGACTTGATGCTGACTGGTGACCATAGACTTGATGCTGTCTGGTGACCATAGACTTGATGCTGTCTGGTGACCATAGACTTGATGCTGTCTGGTGACCATAGACTTGATGCTGTCTGGTGACCATAGACTTGATGCTGTCTGGTGACCATAGACTTGCTGACTGATGACCATATACTTGCTGTCTGGTGACCATGGTGATGATTCTGTCAGTGTGGAAACAGAAAAGACAAACTGCATCAGATTCATGACAATAATAACTTTTACATCACATTTGACATGAACAGAATACATTTTTGTTCTTTTATACGGTTGCTTGTTTCTCATAAATAAATCATAAGAAACAGAAATGTAGCACACACAATGGACTCTTGACGCTGAACTAACTTCTACTTTTATGTTCGTGACTACATTCATGACAAAGTGTACTCAACATTCTACATTTTAGTTTCAAACATTAAAATAATCTTCCTTGCTCACTTCCCATCCAACCCTCCAATCCAAAAATTACATTCCCCCAGAACTAATACGCATTCCCAATTACGTTTGATCAGAAACGTATCTCCTCCCTGATGTTAATGCGTATTAATTATTGGATGCCTGGTGTAGCCTCCGGAAGAACTCAGTTCAACAACTTCTCTCGTTCTCTAAATTTATTTACTAAGTGATCACAAGTAAAGTAATAGGCGCTGCAGTTGCAAAAGCAGTGAGTCGTCCAGTCAACACGCAGGTTGACCGTCCAAAAAACACCCCGAACAGCCGGAAGTTCGGCTCTTTAATACACGGTTTTCCGTCATGAACATCTAACATTTCTATTGGCTCTAACCTTTCTAAGAGGAGGAGAATCGCGTCCTCATCTATTCTCACAGGGCTGGAACACAACGACCAGTCTGCTTCCCTAATGTCAACATACTGATAAACAGGTGTGAGTGTTGTGGTGCAGAGCGTGGAACCTTGAGGAACCTTGAGGAACCTTGAGGAACCTTGAGGAACAGACAACCGGACTGTTCTCACAGAAACTTCTCACAGACAGTATCTGTTAAACTGACCTCGCACAACCTGAACTCTAATAGACAGAAGAATAATGAAATGCAGAATATCTACAGAATATAACGATTTATATTATCAATCCCCCTTTTTACATAATTTATTACGTAAACTAAACAATAATATAAATCTACAACAATGGACTATATCAGTTCATAACTATGTGTGTTAATTACTTAACAGAGTGGAAATCTCTAAACAGACACAACAGCACACCTATGTTATGAATAATGTATAAACAGCTAACGTAAAAAAGTTATGAAAAAACTAATATTAAAAAGTTATCAAAAGCTAACATAAAAAGTTATCAAAAGCTAAGCTAAAACCACCTATATCCAGGAGCTTATATATCCCTCGTACTAGAGAACCGTTGTCTCTAGGTATTTGTAACCCTCACAGTCTACTGGATAATCCTCTAAGCACATAATATGGCACAATAAAAAACAGTATAAAATCTCCCTCTCACACGCCTTCTACGTGTGTGTGTGTGTGTGTGTGTGTGTGTGTGTGTGTGTGTGTGTGTGTGTGTGTGTGTGTGTGTGTGTGTGTGCGTCTATATGGGATATGGTCAAACATTAGCAAGTTATGTGTACAGAAACGGTTGGTCTAAATCGGTCTCTTCTTCGGATCCATCGATGTGGAGTCTCTCCTCCTCACCATTCTCCTCATCAACTGTACCTGTTCTGCTAACTAACAAAGCCTAACAACCAATTTAACCTAATCTATTCAATCACATAGTTATGTTATCAACAATCACCAGGAACCAATTGCTGATTTAATTGATCCTTCTACCTGTAAACTGGATTATGTATTCTTTATTACACCACATCTAGGAAAAAACCTGTAATAACCTGGATTATAAGCATTATTACACAGAATAATCACTTTATTATCCCTCCCCCTTTCATCCATGGGAGGAAGCCAGTCAGCATCGTGTTTCTGGAGGATCACTCAAACTATGAATATTTATTTCCTCCTTTTACATTCCCTAAATTAATAACTAATTTGAATACTTTGATATTCATATTATTTAATTTTCCCTAAAAATTTGAAATCCTATAAAGAGTTATAAACTTTGTAAACATGCACACTCCCAGGCTGGAAAAGCTGCACAGGCTTGCTCTGACTTTTACCCATACTCTTCTTTTTTATAAAGACTCACTTTATCCTTATTTACCTGGAGTCTCAGATTAAAAGGGATATGTCAATCATAAGTATGTGAGTGTGTCGTCAGTCCACTGAATTATCTATTCACTGCAGCACAAAAAACTACTATTTATCGTGTTCTAGGTCACTCAAATTACTCATCTTGCTTCTGGAATTCTCAATTCACAGCAGCACACGAACCTGGCACATCTTAAAAACAATTCCGACACTTCAATCTTATTTTAGTATGAACTTGCCCAATGCCCATTACATTCCCTGTATATGGTCAATAATTCCATCAATTCCTTTTTTCCCGAATATAATTTTGCTTTACTTATCGTTATTTTATTCCAGACCAAAGACAAAGAAAATGATGACGGGAACGTGATTAATCTCAGACTAGGCTCTCCTCGTCTCTGCTCTTTATTTTATTTATTTTTTTATCAGGCAAGAAGCGCGCGTGCATGCACCCGTGAACTTCTCCACACAACACAGCCCCGCTTGACCTCAGATTCTCACACAAACTCACAGCTTGTCAACGATCACAAGATGAGTTTCGCTCAGCTTTTAATATAATCACTTCTTCCTTCCGTTCATTATTTTATAACTATTTAATCTTTATTATATGTTTTGAATAACGCACAAACCAGTGCTTCTCAGCTTATGTTTGTGTTTGACGTATTACAAATACGTTGATTAAACACGTATGTTGATTATACACGTATACGTTGATTATACACGTATTTTAGTTTGATTGTTTTTATGTTTGTGTTTGACGTATTACAAATACGTTTATAATCGTGTGTTTGTGTTATTGTTTTCTTGCTTTATTTAAGCATATTTCAATTTCTAAACTCTGCGGGGAAAAAAAGGATTCCCTCAGTAGCAGCAAGCGAAGAGGGGCGGGGTGAGGCCGGTAACGGAGCCGGTCTGGAGACCGCTTGGCCGCCGTTGTTTGAATAGAGACTTCTACTATTAAAATGTATGATAGAGAATCCATCCACATTTAGATTGTTACACTGATACTCAGTATAATATTCAGAATTTGATTTTTAATCATAATACAAATTTGCCTCAGGATCAATGTTATTTTCAAAACTAAATGATTTATGTTCAGTCAGATTTAGAAAACTTAGATTTAACTCTTTTTTTGTGACAGCTATTTACTAGGGGATTTTCATTTTCAAGACAGTTTCTACTGATAAATAGTTTTCATCTGTCATTTTATGAAAAACAAGAATTGATTTAGAAACCAGTTTTGCATAAATCTTCGCTTCAAGCTACAATCCATATCTATGTTTATGACGAGGTGTGCTCCACAACATGACATGACCAAGATAAAATTAAAATTAAAAACAGCTTTAAGGATGTAAATTCTTACACTGGTTGCTGTGTTGAATGCGGTGGCGTTCCTTGCCTTGATACATTTTCCAACATGTCCTGACTCGGGTCAGGACATGTTGGAAAATCAGTCTATAGACATTGTCACTTGTATTGATCCAGTTCTCCCACATTCCGTACCATAACCACCTCGGCTTGCTCTGGTGGTCCATTTAAGTTTATGAACACTTTTCCATTCCTTTACTCATTTACATACACTCCAGTACCCTTCATCTTTTTGGACTGCCTCAACACTTCCACCTTATACTTTAAATTACAACCTGAACAACAATCGTAGGTTTGTTTGTTTTATCCTTTTGTGGTGGAGTGTGACAGGCTGATATTTGCTGTGTCTCGAGGTGAATGTTCTTACTTCTTAGAAATGTCACCACTTGTTGCTCCAGAGGGTGCAGCTCCTCAGGTGGTGCATCCTCGTCACCTTGGAGATCCCTGGCTGGAGCTCGGGCATAGCTAAAGTGCTTAGCTTCCAGCCCAGTGATGACAAAGTTATCAGCGCTGGAGGACTGCTTCTAATCGTCAACCCTTTGTTCCAGCAGTTCAATCCTCTGGTCCCTTTGTTTGGCTGTGGCCTTCAGCTCACGGCCCTCCTCCATGAGGCCCATGAGATTACTTTGTTGTTTTACCACTTTGCTGATCTCCTCGGACATAAAATTGAGGAATTTTTTAATCTCTTCTAATTCCTCCGCCAGTTTTTTGGTTTGTTTTTTCCAAGGAAGTCATAAAAGAAAGAAAAAATAATAATAAATCACCGTGTGCTCTCACGTCGTTAACCACACCAAGTTCCCAAAACATGTCCAAGAAGATGGAAAAAATACATTACTGTTTCATCAGCAATGATTTAATCTAGATTGGATGGTCTTTTGTTTTAGTGATCTCTGAAGGATTGTAGAGAGGTTCTGAACAGGAAAAGGCAGTGGTAGCCATCTTGGAATCGATGTGACGTGTCATACAAACACGGAGCCATGATTAAAATAATGTATTATGCAAAATAATAAAATAATGTATTATGCAATGCCTAGATTTATGCAGTGTTCAACACCAACAATACATGCATACACTGTTTGAACATGAAATGTCTACACAGTGCTTACAAAAATAGATGACCCTAAAGCCTTCTGTTATTAAATGAACATACACTGAATTTAACAACAACAAAAAACTGCTTGCTTTTGGCATGGATTAGAATCTCATCGTTTTTCTGGGTGTCAAAGGCCAGCAAGTTGTTCCTATGCAAGTCCACAGCCAAGTTGGATTGCTATGTCTGAAAGGTGGCAGGAGCAAATTAATTACATTTTACAAGATAAAAGTAAATACATTACATTACATTTCATTTGGCTGACGCTTTTATCCAAAGCGACTTACAATAAGTGCAATTCCACCGTGAGTACAAACTCAGATCAACAAGAATCAAGAAAGTACAATTTCAATCAAGTTAAATTGCAAAGTGCTATCAGTAAGTACCATCTAAATGCTACTAAAGTGCTACTACGGTGCTACCTTCCTTATTCAAGGTGTAGTCGAAAAAGATGTGTTTTTAGTTTGCGACGGAAAATGTAGAGACTTTCTGCTGTCCTGATGTCAATGGGGAGCTCGTTCCACCACTGAGGAGCCAGGACAGCAAACAGTCTGACTTTGTTGAGTGTTTAGCTCGCAGTGACGGAGCTACAAGCTGATTGGCAGAAGCGGAGCGAACGAGCTGGGGTGTACGGTTTTACCATGTCCTGGATGTAGATAGGACCCGATCTGTTCTTAGCACGGTAGGCAAGTACCAATGTTTTGAAGCGGATGCGGGCGACCACCGGTAACCAGTGAAGGGAGCGGAGGAGCGGAGTCGTGTGGGTGAATTTCGGTTAAAGACCAGTCGAGCTGCTGCATTCTGGATGAGCTGCAGAGGCCGGATGGCACTAGCAGGTAGACCTGCAGGAGGGAGTTACAGTAGTCAAGGTGCGAGATGATCAGAGCCTGAAGGGGACGTATTCTCCTGATGTTGTACAGCATGAACCTACAGGAACGTGTTGTTGCGATGATGTTGGCAGTCAGGGAGTTGACTGTCGAGTGTCACACCGAGATTCTTGGCGGTCGGGGTCGGTGCCAACACTGAGTTGTTGAAGGTCATAGTGAGGTCGTGGGTGGACAAGCCTTTTCCTGGAAGGAAAAGTAGTTCAGTTTTGTCAGGGTTAATTTTCAGGTGCTGTGCGGACATCCACTGAGAGATGTCAGTCAGACAGGCAGAGATTCGTGCTGCTACCTGTGTTTCCGACTGGGGAAACGAGAGGATCAGTTGGGTGTCATCAGCATGCGAGCGGATGACAGAGCCGAGAGAGTTGGTGTACAGAGAGAAGAGGACCCAGGATGGAGCCCTGTGGGACCCCAATAGTGAGAGGACAAGGATCAGACACAGATCCTCTCCAAGTTACCCGGTAGGTGCGGTTGTTAAGGTAGGATGAGAAGAGGGAGACTGCAGTGCCTGTGATCCCAAGGTCCTGGAGGGAGGAGATAAGGATCTGGTGGTTCACTGTGTCAAAGGCAGCAGAAAGGTCTAGAAGGATAAGGACAGAGGAGAGAGAGGCTGCTCTAGCAGTGTGAAGCTGCTCAGAAACAGCAAGGAGGGCAGTCTCTGTTGAGGCCTTGAATCCAGACTGGTGAGGGTCCAGAAGGTTGTTCTGGTCTCTGTTGAGTGGCCTGCCTTGATTCCAGACTGGTGAGGGTCCAGAAGGTTGTTCTGGTGGAGAAAGGAGACTTGGTTAAAGATAGCTCGCTCCAGAGTTTTGTAAAGAAAGGGAAGGAGAGAGACAGGTCTGTAGTTGTTGACTTCCGACGGGTTGAGAGTGGGTTTCTTCAGGAGAGGGTTGACTCTTGCCTCCTTCAGAGAGTCAGGGAAACAGCCAGTTGAGAGGGAGGTGTTGATAAGCTGGGTGAGAAAGGGAAGAAGGTCAGGAGCAATGGACTGGAGAATGTGAGATGGGATGGGGTCAAGGGGGCAGGTGGTTGGGCGGGCAGAGGTTACCAAGGTAAGAACTTGATTGGGAGACAGGGGGTGAAAGAGGAAAGCAAAGGGGAAGAAGATGAAGTTAATGGAGGCGTAGTTATAGAAGACGATGGATTAGTAAATGAAGAGCGTATGTCATCTATCTTTTTTGTAAAGTAGTCAACAAAGTGGCTTGGTAGAAGGGTGGAGGGAGGAAGGGAACTGGGGGGGTCAAGGAGGTTGGAGAAGATAGAGAAGAGTTTTTGGGTGTTAGAAAAAGAGGATTCAATTATGGATTGGTAGAACAGGCTTTTTGCTGCAGAGATAGAGGCAGAGAAAGAGGAGAGAAGGGAGTGATAGGCGAGCAGGTCGTCGGCATGTTTGGATTTACGCCATTTCCTTTCCGATGCTCGCATAGGCATAGGCATAGGCTCTCTGGGCACGCACCGAGTCAGACAGCCACGGAGCCGGAGAGGACTTGCGGACCTTTTGTGTTGTAAGAGGACAGAGAGAATCAAGAGAGGAAGACAGAGTAGAGAGGAGAATGTCTGTGGCAGAGTTAAGATGCATGAGTGCGAAAGAGTCAGTTGGAGGAAGGGCTGACAGAACAGACGAGGCCAGAGAGGAGGGAGAGAGAGAGAGAGGAGGGAGAGAGGGAGCGAATGTTGCGTCACACAGGTGCAGATTTTGTTGGTGTGGGAGGGTTGTCAGTTCCAAAGAGTGGGAGAGAGTAAGAGATGAATAAGTGGTCAGAGACATGAAGTGGAGTTACAGTGAGGTCAGATGTAGAGCAGTTTCTGGTGAAAATATAGTCAATGTGGTTGCCAGCTTTGTGAGTAGGAGGGGAAGGACTGAGAGAGAAAGCAAAGGAAGACAGTAAGAGTACCAGGTCAGATGACTTCTCTGTCTGGATGTTAAAGTCACCCAGAAGGATGAGGGGGGGCGGTTTCTGGGAAGTTCGATAGGAGGACATCTAGTTCTTCCAAGAAATCTCCCAAAGAACCTGGTGGACGATAGAGAACAACAATGGTAAGTTGGACCGGATGAGTAACCGTCACAGCATGAAACTCAAAAGACAGTGGGGTAAACAGTGGAAGCGGGTAGGGATAAAAACTCCATTTGGGGGAGATGAGTAGACCTGTGCCACCACCCCGACCAGTGGGCCGAGGTGTGTGGCTGAAGGAGAATGCAGAGGAGAGGGCAGCAGGGGTAGATGTGTTGTCTGGTGTGATTCAAGTCTCGGTGAGAGCCAGGAAGTCCTTGCGGGTAGCTGACTGGCAGTTCCAGAGGCCCCCTGTGACGAGGTGTGGATAAATAACAGAGGAGGGATTTTGATGCAGGAGCGAACGAGTCCGAGGCCTATAGTATCTACGAGAGGATATGTACACATATGTACAAATAGTCTTAATTATCTGTACAAACGTGCACTGTGATTGGTCACAAGGAACTCCTCGGGGACCGCCAAAATCTTGTGCGCCGCATGCCGCGATCAGCTGTTAAACAGCAGGCGTAGGTACAGAATCCACGGCCTGCCACTGAAGAAACGTAAACACACTCAAAACTTTAGATAGCTAAGTTAACTTACTCTTGGCGTCCAAGGTGACACAGAACTGCAGAGAATCAAGTCTCTCCTAAGATAGCTAACATAACTTAGCTTAAGGGCAGCTGTAGCTCAGGGGGATGAGTGGTCGTCCCGCAACCACAAGGTAGCCGGCTTGATCCCCAGTCCCCCCATAGCTCACATGTCGAAGTGTCCCTGAGCAAGACACTGAACCCTCAGCTGCTCCCTGGGCGCCCCACAAGGCAGCCCACTGCTCCCTATCCAGAGATGGGTCAAATGCAGAGAAGAATTTCCCCAAGGGGAATAATAGTGCATGTTTCTTTTTTCTTTTTCTTTTCTAACGTTAGCTCAAGCCCTTACGGAGAGGTTAAACTAACGCTACCGTCACCTGAAAACCTACGGTGTCACTAACGTCAACCGTTCAAGAAAGCTTTTACTCTCTGACTAATATTTTTTTTGGGTATTCTTACCTCAAGAAGAGACGTCATCTTCCCAAGAGTCCAGCTGTTGTTCCTACAGTAGCGTTTCGTGAATCACAGAAGAAGAGCAGCAGCGCGTAGAGCTGGTGCTCAAATGGGTTCAAAGGTTCAACCTCCAATCGTTGTTGTAGTTTTTTTTATCGCTGTTCTGGTTTGATCACTGCCACCTGTCCCTCTCCCATTATACTCTCTCTCTGTCTGTCTGTCTGTGTCTGTCTGTGTCTCTCTGTCTGTATGTGTGTCTCTGACTGTCCATCTGTCTCTCTCTGACTGTCTGTCTCTCTTGTCTGTCTGTCTGTCTGACTGCCTGCCTGTCTCTCTTTGTCTGTCTGTGTCTGTCTGTCTCTCTCTCTCTCTCTCTGACTGTCTTCTCTTGTCTGTCTGCCTGTCTCTTTTGGTCTGACTGCCTGTCTCTCTTGTCTCTCTTGTCTGTCTGTCTGTCTGTCTGTATTAAAAATAATAGCTGAAAAATGCCTTTCTGAATAAAAAGGTTGTTAGGCCAGTCTTAAACGGGTCCAGTGTCTGTGTTGCCCTCAGGTGATCAGGGAGACTGTTCCAGAGGCGTGGCGTTGCTGAGCAAACGGCCCGGTCGCCCATGGTGGAGCTTTGTGTTGGGGACCCGGTCTGGTGGCCCATGGTGGCGCTTGGTGTTGGGGACCCGGTCTGGTCGCCCATGGTGGAGCTTGGTGTTGGGGACCCAGTCCGGTCGCCCATGATGGAGCTTGGTGTTGGGGACCCAGTCCGGTCGCCCATGATGGAGCTTGGTGTTGGGGACCCGGTCCGGTCGCCCATGGTGTAGCTTGGTGTTGGGGACCCGGTCCGGTCGCCCATGGTGGAGCTTGGTAATGGGGACCCGGTCCGGTCGCCCATGGTGCAGAGCTTGGTGTTGGGGACCCAGCCCGGTCGCCCATGGTGTAGCTTGGTGTTGGGGACCCGGTCTGGTCGCCCATGGTGGAGCTTGGTGTTGGGGACCCGGTCCGGTCGCCCATGGTGCAGAGCTTGGTGTTGGGGACCCAGCCCGGTCGCCCATGGTGTAGCTTGGTGTTGGGGACCCGGTCCGGTCGCCCATGGTGCAGAGCTTGGTGTTGGGGACCCGGTCCGGTCGCCCATGGTGGAGCTTGGTGTTGGGGACCCGGTCTGGTCGCCCATGGTGGAGCTTGGTGTTGGGGACCCAGTCCGGTCGCCCATGATGGAGCTTGGTGTTGGGGACCCAGTCCGGTCGCCCATGATGGAGCTTGGTGTTGGGGACCCGGTCCGGTCGCCCATGGTGTAGCTTGGTGTTGGGGACCCGGTCCGGTCGCCCATGGTGGAGCTTGGTAATGGGGACCCGGTCCGGTCGCCCATGGTGCAGAGCTTGGTGTTGGGGACCCAGCCCGGTCGCCCATGGTGTAGCTTGGTGTTGGGGACCCGGTCTGGTCGCCCATGGTGGAGCTTGGTGTTGGGGACCTGGTCCGGTCGCCCATGGTGCAGAGCTTGGTGTTGGGGACCCAGCCGGTCGCCCATGGTGTAGCTTGGTGTTGGGGACCCGGTCTGGTCGCCCATGGTGGAGCTTGGTGTTGGGGACCCGGTCTGGTCGCCCATGGTGGAGCTTGGTGTTGGGGACCCAGCCCGGTCGCCCATGGTGTAGCTTGGTGTTGGGGACCCGGTCCGGTCGCCCATGGTGCAGAGCTTGGTGTTGGGGACCCAGCCCGGTCGCCCATGGTGGAGCTTGGTGTTGGGGACCCGGTCTGGTCGCCCATGGTGGAGCTTGGTGTTGGGGACCCAGTCCGGTCGCCCATGATGGAGCTTGGTGTTGGGGACCCAGTCCGGTCGCCCATGATGGAGCTTGGTGTTGGGGACCCGGTCCGGTCGCCCATGGTGTAGCTTGGTGTTGGGGACCCGGTCCGGTCGCCCATGGTGGAGCTTGGTAATGGGGACCCGGTCCGGTCGCCCATGGTGCAGAGCTTGGTGTTGGGGACCCAGCCCAGTCGCCCATGGTGTAGCTTGGTGTTGGGGACCCGGTCTGGTCGCCCATGGTGGAGCTTGGTGTTGGGGACCTGGTCCGGTCGCCCATGGTGCAGAGCTTGGTGTTGGGGACCCAGCCGGTCGCCCATGGTGTAGCTTGGTGTTGGTGACCCGGTCTGGTCGCCCATGGTGGCACTTGGTGTTGGGGACCCGGTCTGGTCGCCCATGGTGGAGCTTGGTGTTGGGGACCCAGTCCGGTCGCCCATGATGGAGCTTGGTGTTGGGGACCCAGTCCGGTCGCCCATGATGGAGCTTGGTGTTGGGGACCCGGTCCGGTCGCCCATGGTGTAGCTTGGTGTTGGGGACCCGGTCCGGTCGCCCATGGTGGAGCTTGGTAATGGGGACCCGGTCCGGTCGCCCATGGTGCAGAGCTTGGTGTTGGGGACCCAGCCCGGTCGCCCATGGTGTAGCTTGGTGTTGGGGACCCGGTCTGGTCGCCCATGGTGGAGCTTGGTGTTGGGGACCCGGTCCGGTCGCCCATGGTGCAGAGCTTGGTGTTGGGGACCCAGCCCGGTCGCCCATGGTGTAGCTTGGTGTTGGGGACCCGGTCCGGTCGCCCATGGTGCAGAGCTTGGTGTTGGGGACCCAGCCCGGTCGCCCATGGTGGAGCTTGGTGTTGGGGACCCGGTCTGGTCGCCCATGTTGGAGCTTGGTGTTGGGGACCCAGTCCGGTCGCCCATGATGGAGCTTGGTGTTGGGGACCCAGTCCGGTCGCCCATGATGGAGCTTGGTGTTGGGGACCCAGTCCGGTCGCCCATGATGGAGCTTGGTGTTGGGGACCCAGTCCGGTCGCCCATGATGGAGCTTGGTGTTGGGGACCCGGTCCGGTCGCCCATGGTGTAGCTTGGTGTTGGGGACCCGGTCCGGTCGCCCATGGTGGAGCTTGGTAATGGGGACCCGGTCCGGTCGCCCATGGTGCAGAGCTTGGTGTTGGGGACCCAGCCCGGTCGCCCATGGTGTAGCTTGGTGTTGGGGACCCGGTCTGGTCGCCCATGGTGGAGCTTGGTGTTGGGGACCTGGTCCGGTCGCCCATGGTGCAGAGCTTGGTGTTGGGGACCCAGCCGGTCGCCCATGGTGTAGCTTGGTGTTGGGGACCCGGTCTGGTCGCCCATGGTGGAGCTTGGTGTTGGGGACCCGGTCCGGTCGCCCATGGTGCAGAGCTTGGTGTTGGGGACCCAGCCCGGTCGCCCATGGTGGAGCTTGGTGTTGGGGACCCAGCCCGGTCGCCCATGGTGGAGCTTGGTGTTGGGGACCCAGCCCGGTCGCCCATGGTGGAGCTTGGTGTTGGGGACCCAGCCCGGTCGCCCATGGTGGAGCTTGGTGTTGGGGACCCGGAGGAGCGAGCGGCCTGTGGATGTGAGGGTGCGGCTGGAGGTTTGGGGAGTAATGAGTTCTTGTAGGTAGGGAGGAAGCAGGTCCATTTATGCATGTATGCATGTATGCATGTATGCATGTATGCATGTATGGGTTAGTAGTCAATCCGGAATGAGACAGAATGTATCAAGTTTCAACTAAATCAGATGAGTTTGAGATTTAGGGGGACATGCACTGATGTTAACCCAGGCAAGGTGGCCTAAATTGCGGGTAAATCCCCAGTAGAGTGATCCCCTTTCCTGGAGGAATTTTTAAATCCATCCAATTTGCTTGAAACGCCCCACAGCTGTAGTACTATACTTCATCATAACCCCCATACTAAGTAAACTGGCAAGGAGATGAGAAAACAAAACTTAAGATTGGCTTATCTTCCTGTGTGCCAGAAGTGACCATTCCGTTTTTGACTTATAAGGGTACTGCCTTTCCCCACACACATCTACAAAGCACATGTAGTCGAGATGTCTCTTGTGTAATCATATACTGAATGAATGCAAGCAAAGCTACAGAGCAAAATCACACTCTTTCTGATTGAACCAATCTATGAACTGTCTGAAACAATGGATATCCACGGCCCCAAAATGGCCAAACATGACACTTCCCTTGGGCTAAGCCCCCCCTTTCTTTCAATCATAGAAACACCCTGCACTACACTAAGACCCAAAGAATTACTGTACTATCAATTTATTGATTTCATTATTTATATTTACTTTGATATTATTATTATTATTATTATTATTATTATTATTATTATTATTATTATTATTATTATTATTATTGTTGTTGTTGTTACTCTTCATTTATTTATTTATTTACATGCACACTGTTTGTTTGCACAAACACTTCGACACTTTTTAACTTCATAACAATTTGCATAGCTATGAATAATTATATATATATATATATATATAAAGAGGGGAAAGACCTGCAGACGCTAAACCAGATTCTAGCCACTAGATGGAGCTCCCATCACATTCATGGAGAAGTCTGTGAAACACAAACACCTCATTATTGTTTTATTCTCTTTAGAGAACATGAGAAGAGTCTCTCTGGATATTGGAGGAATATTACATAAACATATTATGAATATGTCTGTGATGATATGAGATATACAAACAACACGAGGCAAAATCATGTATGTCCCTATTTATTTATATATTGATCTAAAAAAATAAAAATAAAGAC
>JBAMJR010000093.1:147500-157500 GCA_038501785.1 Myoxocephalus aenaeus
TCAGAGACTCAGAGACTCAGACTCAGAGACTCATAGACTCAGACTCAGAGACTCAGAGACTCAGACTCAGAGACTCATAGACTCAGACTCAGACTCATAGACTCAGACTCAGACTCATAGACTCAGACTCAGACTCAGAGACTCATAGACTCAGACTCATAGACTCAGACTCAGACTCATAGACTCAGACTCAGAGACTCATAGACTCAGACTCAGAGACTCAGAGACTCAGACTCAGAGACTCAGACTCATAGACTCAGACTCAGAGACTCATAGACTCAGACTCAGAGACTCAGAGACTCAGACTCAGAGACTCATAGACTCAGACTCAGTGGGCCGCATTGGGTTACAGCTCTTGCTCCTCTCTAACGTCATTATGACATTACAGCTACGCTTTACTGCAGCGGGGCACTTCCTGCTCCACGAGGCAGACGTCCTCTCCTCCTTCCCTGAACCGGGCCTTTAACCATCACATTTTAACTGAATTAAATCAACAACTGAAGTGCGTTTCTGGCACTAAGATGAACACCGTGCAGTAAACATAATATTCCAGGATCTATTTGTGTTTTCAACTCCATCTCAAGTTTCTCTCTTCTGTACCGATGGGAGGAAGTAGATCCGCGTGCAGGTGTATTGATCTGAACAGTAAACGCCTGCTGGCGCTCGGCCAGCGCTCTGCGTCTCGTCCACCAATCAGAGGCTGCCGTCGGGCCGCGCGGCGCTTAGCAGATTGGATGCAGTCAGAGAGGCTTCGCCCGGAGGAGAGGGAACACTCCGGCTCCGCCTGCCGCAAAGTCATGAAGCGGTCTGAGGACGAGCTCATGGTGACCGCTGTCTCCGGCAGGCAGCCATGGTGACGGAGCGCCTGCCCGGCTGGGCCCGGCGGGCCCCGGACCGGGCCCTGGTCCACGTGAACGTGGGCGGCCTGAAGAGGAGCCTCTGCTCCAGCACGCTGAGGAGATTCCCAGACACGCGGCTGGGAAAGCTGCTGTCGTGTGACTCGGAGGAGGCCATTCTGCAGGTGGGTGGAGGAGGCGGGGCCTGAGCTCCCTCTGGCTCCGCCCCCTCTGATACCCGTTGCTCTCTCCCTGCAGGTGTGCGACGACTACGACGTGCAGCGCGAGGAGTTCTACTTCGACAGGAACCCGGGTCTGTTCCCCTACGTGCTCCACTTCTACCGGACGGGGAAGCTGCACATCATGGACGAGCTGTGCGTCTTCTCCTTCAGGTCCGTAGGAACATCCCCTCCACACCGGTCGGTAAAATCATCCATCAGGACATTTATTCGTTGCAAGGAAGGAGACAGACAGAAATACGACGTAAGGCGAAACTAATCGCTCACGGACGAGCAGAGAGTGACCTTAAATACATTAATCCAGATGTTCTCAAAACAAATGAACATTGTTCATCTCCACAGTGGGGCGTGAACATTGTTCTCCCTCCACAGTGGGGCGTGAACATTGTTCTCCCTCCACAGTGGGGCGTGAACATTGTTCTCCCTCCACAGTGGGGCGTGAACATTGTTCTCCCTCCACAGTGGGGCGTGAACATTGTTCTTCTCCACAGTGGGGCGTGAACATTGTTCATCTCCACAGTGGGGCGTGAACATTGTTCATCTCCACAGTGGGGCGTGAACATTGTTCATCTCCACAGTGGGGCGTGAACATTGTTCTCCCTCCACAGTGGGGCGTGAACATTGTTCATCTCCACAGTGGGGCGTGAACATTGTTCTTCTCCACAGTGGGGCGTGAACATTGTTCTCCCTCCACAGTGGGGCGTGAACATTGTTCATCTCCACAGTGGGGCGTGAACATTGTTCTCCCTCCACAGTGCGGCGTGAACATTGTTCTCCCTCCACAGTGGGGCGGGAACATTGTTCTCCCTCCACAGTGGGGCGTGAACATTGTTCTCCCTCCACAGTGGGGCGTGAACATTGTTCATCTCCACAGTGGGGCGTGAACATTGTTCATCTCCACAGTGGGGCGTGAACATTGTTCATCTCCACAGTGGGGCGTGAACATTGTTCATCTCCACAGTGGGGCGTGAACATTGTTCATCTCCACAGTGGGGCGTGAACATTGTTCATCTCCACAGTGGGGCGTGAACATTGTTCTCCCTCCACAGTGCGGCGTGAACATTGTTCTCCCTCCACAGTGGGGCGGGAACATTGTTCTCCCTCCACAGTGGGGCGTGAACATTGTTCTCCCTCCACAGTGGGGCGTGAACATTGTTCATCTCCACAGTGGGGCGTGAACATTGTTCATCTCCACAGTGGGGCGTGAACATTGTTCATCTCCACAGTGGGGCGTGAACATTGTTCATCTCCACAGTGGGGCGTGAACATTGTTCTCCCTCCACAGTGGGGCGTGACAGAACCACTGGTTTAGTTCAAAATTCAGACCATTTTGTCTGAAATAAGGTTTTGTGCTTTTTCAAACAATAGAATAAAGAAAATGTAAATCCCTTTCAAGTAAACCAGATTTCTCCATCAGACAAAAACTAATAACATGTCAATCACTTTGTTAGAACAATGCAAACAAAGTTCTATCTGTGCAAAAAATAACTAATATTTGGCAAAACAAAAGCCTATTGTGGCTCAAATAACCTGTTTTACACTGAATATAAGATCATAACAATAACTTAAAAAGAAAAATAAGCTCCCCACCTGTAATACCCCACTAGAGGGTCGCGCCCCACAGTTTGAGAGACATGCAGATACCAACCGTCTCATGACTCTGGAGGCTGGTTTGCAAAGTTCATGTGTAAGTTAACAAGGAAGAGTTCAATCTAAAGTCACAGCCCTTAAATGAGTAAACCAAACATATGATTATGAATATGATGACAGTAGCTGATTAAGAGCGAACTCGTTTTTCTTCCAACAACGTCCCCGTCTTGACGCGTGTTGTCCCCCAGCCAGGAGATCGAGTACTGGGGCATCAACGAGTTCTTCCTGGACGGCTGCTGCAGCTTCCGCTTCCACGACCGCAAGCTGGAGCGCCGGCGCCGCAGCTGGGACGAGGACAGCGACGTCAGCAGCGTGGACGCGTCGGGGGACGAGATCTCGGACCTGAACAGGTGAGGGTGTGGGGGGTGGACGGGGTCCGGGTCCGGGCCTCCGCTCACCGCCGGCCTCTCCGTCCTCACAGGGACATGCTGCACTTCCAGCAGGTCCGCTACGGGGGCGCCAGGAAGTGCCTGTGGCTGACGCTGGAGAACCCCAGCTACTCCGTCCCCAGCAAGCTCTTCAGCCTGCTGTCCGTCGGGGCGCTGCTCGCCTCCATCGCCGCCATGTGCACCAGCAGCCTGCCGGAGTACCAGGTACGGGACATCGTGTCCACACTAGGTACGGGACATCATGTCCACACTAGGTACGGGACATCATGTCCACACCAGGTACGGGACATCATGTCCACATCAGGTACGGGACATCGTGTCCACACTAGGTACGGGACATCATGTCCACACTAGGTACGGGACATCGTGTCCACACTAGGTACGGGACATCATGTCCACATCAGGTACGGGACATCATGTCCACATCAGGTACGGGACATCATGTCCACACTAGGTACGGGACATCATGTCCACACTAGGTACGGGACATCGTGTCCACACTAGGTACGGGACATCATGTCCACATCAGGTACGGGACATCATGTCCACATCAGGTACGGGACATCATGTCCACACTAGGTACGGGACATCATGTCCACACTAGGTACGGGACATCATGTCCACACTAGGTACGGGACATCATGTCCACACTAGGTACGGGACATCATGTCCACATCAGGTACGGGACATCATGTCCACATCAGGTACGGGACATCATGTCCACACTAGGTACGGGACATCATGTCCACACTAGGTACGGGACATCGTGTCCACACTAGGTACGGGACATCATGTCCACATCAGGTACGGGACATCATGTCCACATCAGGTACGGGACATCATGTCCACACTAGGTACGGGACATCATGTCCACACTAGGTACGGGACATCATGTCCACACTAGGTACGGGACATCATGTCCACACTAGGTACGGGACATCGTGTCCACACTAGGTACGGGACATCATGTCCACATCAGGTACGGGACATCATGTCCACACTAGGTACGGGACATCATGTCCACACTAGGTACGGGACATCATGTCCACACTAGGTACGGGACATCATGTCCACACTAGGTACGGGACATCATGTCCACATCAGGTACGGGACATCATGTCCACATCAGGTACGGGACATCGTGTCCACACTAGGTACGGGACATCATGTCCACACTAGGTACGGGACATCATGTCCACACTAGGTACGGGACATCGTGTCCACATCAGGTACGGGACATCATGTCCACACTAGGTACGGGACATCATGTCCACATCAGGTACGGGACATCATGTCCACACTAGGTACGGGACATCATGTCCACATCAGGTACGGGACATCGTGTCCACATCAGGTACGGGACATCATGTCCACACTAGGTACGGGACATCGTGTCCACATCAGGTACGGGACATCGTGTCCACATCAGGTACGGGACATCATGTCCACACTAGGTACGGGACATCATGTCCACATCAGGTACGGGACATCGTGTCCACATCAGGTACGGGACATCATGTCCACACTAGGTACGGGACATCATGTCCACATCAGGTACGGGACATCATGTCCACATCAGGTACGGGACATCGTGTCCACACTAGGTACGGGACATCATGTCCACATCAGGTACGGGACATCATGTCCACACTAGGTACGGGACATCGTGTCCACATCAGGTACGGGACATCATGTCCACACTAGGTACGGGACATCGTGTCCACATCAGGTACGGGACATCATGTCCACACTAGGTACGGGACATCGTGTCCACATCAGGTACGGGACATCATGTCCACATCAGGTACGGGACATCATGTCCACATCAGGTACGGGACATCATGTCCACACTAGGTACGGGACATCATGTCCACATCAGGTACGGGACATCATGTCCACACTAGGTACGGGACATCATGTCCACACTAGGTACGGGACATCATGTCCACATCAGGTACGGGACATCATGTCCACATCAGGTACGGGACATCATGTCCACATCAGGTACGGGACATCATGTCCACATCAGGTACGGGACATCATGTCCACATCAGGTACGGGACATCATGTCCACATCAGGTACGGGACATCATGTCCACATCAGGTACGGGACATCATGTCCACACAAGGTACGGGACATCATGTCCACATCAGGTACGGGACATCATGTCCACACTAGGTACGGGACATCATGTCCACACAAGGTACGGGACATCATGTCCACACTAGGTACGGGACATCATGTCCACACTAGGTACGGGACATCATGTCCACACTAGGTACGGGACATCATGTCCACATCAGGTACGGGACATCATGTCCACATCAGGTACGGGACATCATGTCCACACTAGGTACGGGACATCATGTCCACACTAGGTACGGGACATCATGTCCACATCAGGTACGGGACATCATGTCCACATCAGGTACAGGACTGTCCTCTGTCCTCTGACCTCTAACCTCTATCGTATGTCCTCTGACCTCTGTCCTCTGTCCTCTGACCTCTAACCTCTATCGTATGTCCTCTGTCCTCTGACCTCTGTCCTCTGTCCTCTGACCTCTAACCTCTATCGTATGTCCTCTGTCCTCTATCTTATGTCCTCTGACCTCTGTCCTCTGTCCTCTGACCTCTAACCTCTATCGTATGTCCTCTGTCCTCTGACCTCTGTCCTCTGTCCTCTGACCTCTAACCTCTATCGTATGTCCTCTGTCCTCTATCTTATGTCCTCTGACCTCTGACCTCTGTCCTCTGTCCTCTGACCTCTAACCTCTATCGTATGTCCTCTGACCTCTGACCTCTGACCTCTGTCCTCTGTCCTCTGACCTCTAACCTCTATCTGATATCCTCTGTCCTCTGTCCTGTCTTATGTCCTCTGTCCTCTATCTGATGTCCTCTGTCCTCTATCTTATGTCCTCTGACCTCTGTCCTCTGTCCTCTGACCTCTAACCTCTATCGTATGTCCTCTGTCCTCTGACCTCTAACCTCTATTGTATGTCCTCTGACCTCTGACCTCTGTCCTCTGACCTCTAACCTCTATCTGATGTCCTCTGTCCTCTGTCCTCTATCTTATGTCCTCTGACCTCTAACCTCTATCTTATGTCCTCTGTCCTCTATCTTATGTCCTCTGACCTCTGTCTTATGTCCTCTATCTGATGTCCTCTGTCCTCTATCTTATGTCCTCTGACCTCTGTCCTCTGTCCTCTGACCTCTAACCTCTATCGTATGTCCTCTGTCCTCTATCTTATGTCCTCTGACCTCTGTCCTCTGTCCTCTGACCTCTAACCTCTATCGTATGTCCTCTGTCCTCTGACCTCTGTCCTCTGTCCTCTGACCTCTGACCTCTATCGTATGTCCTCTGTCCTCTATCTTATGTCCTCTGACCTCTGTCCTCTGACCTCTAACCTCTATCGTATGTCCTCTGTCCTCTGACCTCTGTCCTCTGTCCTCTGACCTCTAACCTCTATCGTATGTCCTCTGTCCTCTATCTTATGTCCTCTGACCTCTGTCCTCTGTCCTCTGACCTCTAACCTCTATCTTATGACCTCTGACCTCTGTCCTCTGTCCTCTGTCCTCTGACCTCTAACCTCTATCGTATGTCCTCTGACCTCTGTCCTTCATGGATTATCAGGATCATGGACCATGCCTACTACTCATTATATGAATCATTTCTGTCATATTCATTGAATGTGCTGTAACTACGTTATTCATTCTGGTCACATGACATCTATTCTTCTGTCCATCCGGAGAGGGATCCTCCTCTGTTGCTCTCCCTCAGGTTTCTTCCCCTTTTTTTCCCTGTGAAAGGGTTTTTACTAGTGATGTGTCCTTTCGTGTCGAGGCTTCGATGCGCGTGTCGAGTAACCAGGTAGATTTTGGTGAAGCGTATCGAGGCTCGTGTCGCTGACGTATGTGGTGACGTTGGAAGCCTCTGAGCCGGCCGTACCACGTGACTGATTCAGAAAACGGTTCGTGGGTTTGCCGTGCGATTTGAAATATAAGGGGCAGCGAAACTCAATGGATTTCCCCTTCCTCTCTGTACCCCAGCGTCATCTGTGCCTGTGAAAGGGTATTTTATTAAGCAGGTGAAATAGTCTCAAAAAGCCCAGCACTGTGGAAAAGTTCTTATTTAAAAAAAAAAAATAATTACACACATCAACATGGACTAGCGGAGCCGAGGCTCGAAACACCGATCCTCTGACTGACAGACGGGTAATCTAACCACTGACCCACAGTCACATCACAACTCTCTTCCCAATTTGTTTCCACCTTTGATTTTGACTCCGCCATTATATCATAAAGATAAACACAATATTAATAAGTTAATAACTGATGTATTGGCATCACAAACATAATTTATTAAATTCAAAGCTTCACACACCAAAGCCATGGTGTCGTTGTGATCACTGCCTGTTTTACATGTATGTCCACTTGGTGGCGCAGTGGAGCAAATGAAGCCCCATGAAGCTTCGGCCCATGAGCGAACCAATTGGATGGAAAGCTTCAATGCTTCAGGAAGCTTCATCTCGCCATCACTAGTTTTTACTATCTTTTTAGGGGAGTTGTTCCTGATCCGATGTGAGGTCCCGGGACAGGATGTTATGTTACAGACTGTAAAGCCCTCCGAGGATAACTTGTATTGTGATGTTGGGCTGTATACAATAAAATGAATTGAAATCCTCTGTCCTCTGTCCTCTGTCCTCTGACCTCTGACCTCTAACCTCTATCGTATGTCCTCTGTCCTCTGTCCTCTGACCTCTAACCTCTAACCTCTATCGTATGTCCTCTGTCCTCCGACCTCTAACCTCTATCTTATGTCCTCTGTCCTCTGACCTCTAACCTCTATCGTATGTCCTCTGACCTCTGACCTCTGTCCTCTTTCCTCTGACCTCTAACCTCTATCTGATGTCCTCTGTCCTCTATCTTATGTCCTCTGACCTCTGTCCTCTGTCCTCTGACCTCTAACCTCTATCGTATGTCCTCTGACCTCTGTCCTCTGTCCTCTGACCTCTGACCTCTATCGTATGTCCTCTGACCTCTGTCCTCTGTCCTCTGACCTCTGTCCTCTGTCCTCTGACCTCTAACCTCTATCGTATGTCCTTTGACCTCTGTCCTCTGTCCTCTGACCTCTGTCCTCTGTCCTCTGACCTCTAACCTCTATCGTATGTCCTCTGACCTCTGACCTCTGTCCTCTGTCCTCTGACCTCTAACCTCTATCGTATGTCCTCTGACCTCTGTCCTCTGTCCTCTGACCTCTATCGTATGTCCTCTGACCTCTGTCCTCTGTCCTCTGACCTCTGTCCTCTGTCCTCTGACCTCTAACCTCTATCGTATGTCCTCTGTCCTCTGACCTCTAACCTCTATCGTATGTCCTCTGACCTCTGACCTCTGTCCTCTGTCCTCTGACCTCTAACCTCTATCTTATGTCCTCTGTCCTCTGTCCTCTGACCTCTAACCTCTATCTGATGTCCTCTGTCCTCTGTCCTCTGTCCTCTCAGACGTTTAACGATGAAGGGAAGGTGATGGAGGACCCCACCATGCAGGCTCTGGAGGTCTTCTGCACCTGCTGGTTCACCTTCGAGGTGAGGGGAAGAGTACTGGTGATACTGGTGGTACTGGTAATACTAGTAATACTACTGGTGATACTGGTGATACTAGTAATACTACTGGTGATACTGGTGGTACTGGTAATACTAATAATACTACTGGTGATACTGGTGATACTAGTAATACTACTGGTGATACTGGTGGTACTGGTGGTACTAGTAATACTACTGGTGATACTGGTGATACTAGTAATACTACTGGTGATAATGGTGGTACTGGTAATACTAATAATACTACTGGTGATACTGGTGATACTAGTAATACTACTGGTGATACTGGTAATACTAGTAATACTACTGGTGATACTGGTGGTACTGGTAATACTAGTAATACTACTGGTGATACTGGTGATACTAGTAATACTACTGGTGATACTGGTGGTACTGGTAATACTACTGGTGATACTGGTGGTACTGGTAATACTAGTAATACTACTGGTGATACTGGTGATACTACTAATACTACTGGTGATACTGGTGGTACTGGTGGTACTAGTAATACTACTGGTGATACTAGTAATACTACTGGTGATACTGGTGATACTAGTAATACTAGTAATACTACTGGTGATACTGGTGATACTAGTAATACTACTGGTGATAATGGTGGTACTGGTAATACTAGTAATACTACTGGTGATACTGGTGATACTAGTAATACTAGTAATACTACTGGTGATACTGGTGGTACTGGTAATACTAATAATACTACTGGTGATACTGGTGATACTAGTAATACTACTGGTGATACTGGTGGTACTGGTGGTACTAGTAATACTACTGGTGATACTGGTGATACTAGTAATACTACTGGTGATAATGGTGGTACTGGTAATACTAATAATACTACTGGTGATACTGGTGATACTAGTAATACTACTGGTGATACTGGTGGTACTGGTAATACTAATAATACTACTGGTGATACTGGTAATACTAGTAATACTACTGGTGATACTGGTGATACTAGTAATACTACTGGTGATACTGGTGGTACTGGTAATACTACTGGTGATACTGGTGGTACTGGTAATACTACTGGTGATACTGGTGATACTACTAATACTACTGGTGATACTGGTGGTACTGGTGGTACTAGTAATACTACTGGTGATACTAGTAATACTACTGGTGATACTGGTGATACTAGTAATACTAGTAATACTACTGGTGATACTGGTGATACTAGTAATACTACTGGTGATAATGGTGGTACTGGTAATACTAGTAATACTACTGGTGATACTGGTGATACTAGTAATACTACTGGTGATACTGG
>JBAMJR010000093.1:162500-182500 GCA_038501785.1 Myoxocephalus aenaeus
CCAGTCGAAGTACTAGTCACAGTACCAGTCAGAGTACTAGTCAGAGTACTAGTCAGAGTACCAGTCAGAGTATTAGTCAAAGTACTAGTCAGAGTACCAGTCAGAGTACCAGTCAGAGTACCAGTCAGAGTACTAGTCAAAGTACCAGTCAGAGTACCAGTCGAAGTACTAGTCACAGTACCAGTCACAGTACTAGTCAGAGTACTAGTCAGAGTACCAGTCACAGTACCAGTCAGAGTACTAGTCAGAGTACTAGTCAGAGTACTAGTACTACAGTGTAGAAGTACTATGTTAGTGGAAGTCCTGCATTCTAAACCTTTAGTGACTAAAAGTAAACTCAGCACCAGAAGTCGTCATTGTGCAGAATAATACACGTTATTGTTTTATGATTATTGATGTATTAATGTGTTCGTAACTTTATTGTTCTATTATGTGTGAAACTTTCATGAAGCTCATTTTAATAACTTCATGTACTGCAGGTAGTTTAATCTGTAATAATACACACATATGTTAGTAATCTGAATCTGTTAAGTAAATAAAGCTAAATCAGATAAATGTAGAAAAGTACACAATATTTCCCTGTGAGGTGAAGTATAAAGTACAAGTACTTATAGTGTATTAAATATTGTAAACATGTCCTTGTTGTTGTTGTCCTTGTTGTGGTGGTGCGTCCTCTAAACCCTGTGTTGTGGTCCTTGTTGTTGTGGTCCTTGTTGTCCTTGTTGTTGTGGTCCTTGTTGTTGTGGTCCTTGTTGTTGTGGTCCTTGTTGTCCTTGTTGTTGTGGTCCTTGTTGTCCTTGTTGTTGTGGTCCCTGTTGTCCTTGTCTAACCCCCTAACCCTGTGTGCGGTCCTCCAGGGCGTGGGTCTGGACACCATCCCGGCCTGCTGGTGGTGGGGCACGGTCAGCATGACCACGGTGGGCTACGGGGACGTGGTGCCGGTCACCGTGGCCGGGAAGCTGGCGGCCAGCGGCTGCATTCTGGGCGGCACCCTGGTGGTGGCGCTGCCCATCACCATCATCTTCAACAAGTTCTCCCACTTCTACCGGAGGCAGAAAGCTCTGGAGGCGTCGGTGAGGAACAACCACCGCAGGAAGATGAAGATGAGCTGCGAGAACCATCCCGAGGAAGACGAGGAGGACGAAGAGGACGAGGAGGAGGACGAGGACAGCCGGTGTCTGGGCGAGGACGACGACACCGACGACATGGAGGACGACATGGAGGACGAGGACGACGGAGGTGTGATCAACTACAGCTACGTGGAACACCCGTCCTCCTCGTCTTCCTCGTCCGTGCTGAGGAGGAAGACGAGGCTGGAGGGTCACGGGAGGATTATTGATAACTGAGGAACTGATCAGAAGCTCTCGATGGAGACAGGAAGCGACATCAATAAAAAGTACCATGAAGATATTTAACACCGTGACAACGCTAATGATAAAGTACATTTACTCAATAGTTCAGTGCTGTTATGCAAATATTATATAATCAAGAAATCAATTATGATTTGATTTTATAGATCAAATGTATTGATCACTTGGTGAAATTCACAAACTGCACGGCAGTATATTAAATAATGAAATAAGCTCCACCTTTGATCGATTATAATAATATGTATTCTGTATAGTTCTGTATTATTTATAATTATTCTGTGTTTTTACGTTGTAGTATTACTACTTTACATCTGTAGAGGATCAAAGTATTTCTTCCTCTGATGTTGAGCAGGTTTGTTGTTTATCACTATGTTAGCTTAGCATGTTAGCTTAGCATGTTAGCATGCTGATGGTAGGTGATGATCAATAAACATCTGAAAGTATTGAACACGTTAACATGTTGACCTGATGATGGCGCTATGATAACAGTCAGAGGATCAATAAAGTCTGCAGGTTTCATCCTCTGGGGATCATGAATGTATTGAAACAGAGCCAGGAAGCTAAGTATTTGCCGATCTTGTGTTTGCCCGCTGACAAATAAATGAAAGTCTATAACTTTGATGGAAGGTTTATTTGAACAGTGAGAGACAGAATATAAAATAAAGAATCCAAAAAATCTCATCATATGAAAGTTATGAATTGTTTTGCATTTGATTGTGTGAAATAAGTATTTGATCGCTCGATACCAGCAAGAAGTCTCCCACAGACCTGCAATAGGCTGGAATGAAGCAGATGAAGGTCATAGAGTGGCTCCAGAAGCACATGAAGGTCATAGAGTGGCTCTAGAAGCACATGAAGGTCATGGAGTGGCTCTAGAAGCACATGAAGGTCATAGAGTGGCTCCAGAAGAAGCACAGGAAGGTCATGGAGTGGCTCTAGAAGCACATGAAGGTCATAGAGTGGCTCTAGAAGCACATGAAGGTCATAGAGTGGCTCCAGAAGAAGCACATGAAGGTCATGGAGTGGCTCTAGAAGAAGCACATGAAGGTCATAGAGTGGCTCCAGAAGAAGCACATGAAGGTCATGGAGTGGCTCCAGAAGAAGCACATGAAGGTCATAGAGTGGCTCTAGAAGAAGCACATGAAGGTCATGGAGTGGCTCCAGAAGAAGCACATGGAGGTCATAGAGTGGCTCTAGAAGCACATGAAGGTCATAGAGTGGCTCTAGAAGCACATGAAGGTCATAGAGTGGCTCCAGAAGAAGCACATGAAGGTCATGGAGTGGCTCTAGAAGAAGCACATGAAGGTCATAGAGTGGCTCCAGAAGAAGCACATGAAGGTCATGGAGTGGCTCCAGAAGAAGCACATGAAGGTCATAGAGTGGCTCTAGAAGAAGCACATGAAGGTCATGGAGTGGCTCCAGAAGAAGCACATGAAGGTCATAGAGTGGCTCTAAAAGAAGCACATGAAGGTCATAGAGTGGCTCCAGAAGAAGCACATGAAGGTCATGGAGTGGCTCTAGAAGAAGCACATGAAGGTCATAGAGTGGCTCCAGAAGAAGCACATGAAGGTCATGGAGTGGCTCTAGAAGAAGCACATGAAGGTCATAGAGTGGCTCCAGAAGAAGCACATGAAGGTCATGGAGTGGCTCCAGAAGAAGCACATGAAGGTCATAGAGTGGATCTAGAAGCACATGAAGGTCATAGAGTGGCTCCAGAAGAAGCACATGAAGGTCATAAAGTGGCTCCAGAAGAAGCACATGAAGGTCATGGAGTGGCTCTAGAAGCACATGAAGGTCATAAAGTGGCTCTAGAAGAAGCACATGAAGGTCATAAAGTGGCTCTAGAAGAAGCACATGAAGGTCATAAAGTGGCTCTAGAAGAAGCACATGAAGGTCATGGAGTGGCTCCAGAAGAAGCACATGAAGGTCATGGAGTGGCTCTAGAAGCACATGAAGGTCATAAAGTGGCTCTAGAAGAAGCACATGAAGGTCATAAAGTGGCTCTAGAAGAAGCACATGAAGGTCATAAAGTGGCTCTAGAAGAAGCACATGAAGGTCATGGAGTGGCTCCAGAAGAATCACATGAAGGTCATGGAGTGGCTCCAGAAGAAGCACATGAAGGTCATAGAGTGGATCTAGAAGAAGCACATGAAGGTCATGGAGTGGCTCTAGAAGCACATGAAGGTCATAAAGTGGCTCCAGAAGAAGCACATGAAGGTCATGGAGTGGCTCTAGAAGCACATGAAGGTCATAAAGTGGCTCTAGAAGAAGCACATGAAGGTCATGGAGTGGCTCCAGAAGAAGCACATGAAGGTCATGGAGTGGCTCCAGAAGAAGCACATGAAGGTCATAGAGTGGATCTAGAAGCACATGAAGGTCATAGAGTGGCTCCAGAAGAAGCACATGAAGGTCATAAAGTGGCTCCAGAAGAAGCACATGAAGGTCATGGAGTGGCTCTAGAAGAAGCACATGAAGGTCATAGAGTGGATCTAGAAGCACATGAAGGTCATAGAGTGGCTCCAGAAGAAGCACATGAAGGTCATAAAGTGGCTCCAGAAGAAGCACATGAAGGTCATAAAGTGGCTCTAGAAGAAGCACATGAAGGTCATAAAGTGGCTCTAGAAGAAGCACATGAAGGTCATGGAGTGGCTCCAGAAGAAGCACATGAAGGTCATGGAGTGGCTCTAGAAGCACATGAAGGTCATAAAGTGGCTCTAGAAGAAGCACATGAAGGTCATAAAGTGGCTCTAGAAGAAGCACATGAAGGTCATAAAGTGGCTCTAGAAGAAGCACATGAAGGTCATGGAGTGGCTCCAGAAGAATCACATGAAGGTCATGGAGTGGCTCCAGAAGAAGCACATGAAGGTCATAGAGTGGATCTAGAAGAAGCACATGAAGGTCATGGAGTGGCTCTAGAAGCACATGAAGGTCATAAAGTGGCTCCAGAAGAAGCACATGAAGGTCATGGAGTGGCTCTAGAAGCACATGAAGGTCATAAAGTGGCTCTAGAAGAAGCACATGAAGGTCATGGAGTGGCTCCAGAAGAAGCACATGAAGGTCATGGAGTGGCTCCAGAAGAAGCACATGAAGGTCATAGAGTGGATCTAGAAGCACATGAAGGTCATAGAGTGGCTCCAGAAGAAGCACATGAAGGTCATAAAGTGGCTCCAGAAGAAGCACATGAAGGTCATGGAGTGGCTCTAGAAGCACATGAAGGTCATAAAGTGGCTCTAGAAGAAGCACATGAAGGTCATAAAGTGGCTCTAGAAGAAGCACATAAAGGTCATAAAGTGGCTCTAGAAGAAGCACATGAAGGTCATGGAGTGGCTCCAGAAGAAGCACATGAAGGTCATGGAGTGGCTCTAGAAGCACATGAAGGTCATAAAGTGGCTCTAGAAGAAGCACATGAAGGTCATAACGTGGCTCTAGAAGAAGCACATGAAGGTCATAAAGTGGCTCTAGAAGAAGCACATGAAGGTCATGGAGTGGCTCCAGAAGAAGCACATGAAGGTCATAGAGTGGATCTAGAAGAAGCACATGAAGGTCATGGAGTGGCTCTAGAAGCACATGAAGGTCATAAAGTGGCTCCAGAAGAAGCACATGAAGGTCATGGAGTGACTCTAGAAGCACATGAAGGTCATAAAGTGGCTCTAGAAGAAGCACATGAAGGTCATGGAGTGGCTCTAGAAGAAGCACATGAAGGTCATAAAGTGGCTCTAGAAGAAGCACATGAAGGTCATGGAGTGGCTCCAGAAGAAGCACATGAAGGTCATGGAGTGGCTCTAGAAGCACATGAAGGTCATAAAGTGGCTCTAGAAGAAGCACATGAAGGTCATAAAGTGGCTCTAGAAGAAGCACATGAAGGTCATAAAGTGGCTCTAGAAGAAGCACATGAAGGTCATGGAGTGGCTCCAGAAGAATCACATGAAGGTCATGGAGTGGCTCCAGAAGAAGCACATGAAGGTCATAGAGTGGATCTAGAAGAAGCACATGAAGGTCATGGAGTGGCTCTAGAAGCACATGAAGGTCATAAAGTGGCTCCAGAAGAAGCACATGAAGGTCATGGAGTGGCTCTAGAAGCACATGAAGGTCATAAAGTGGCTCTAGAAGAAGCACATGAAGGTCATGGAGTGGCTCCAGAAGAAGCACATGAAGGTCATGGAGTGGCTCCAGAAGAAGCACATGAAGGTCATAGAGTGGATCTAGAAGCACATGAAGGTCATAGAGTGGCTCCAGAAGAAGCACATGAAGGTCATAAAGTGGCTCCAGAAGAAGCACATGAAGGTCATGGAGTGGCTCTAGAAGCACATGAAGGTCATAAAGTGGCTCTAGAAGAAGCACATGAAGGTCATAAAGTGGCTCTAGAAGAAGCACATGAAGGTCATAAAGTGGCTCTAGAAGAAGCACATGAAGGTCATGGAGTGGCTCCAGAAGAAGCACATGAAGGTCATGGAGTGGCTCTAGAAGCACATGAAGGTCATAAAGTGGCTCTAGAAGAAGCACATGAAGGTCATAAAGTGGCTCTAGAAGAAGCACATGAAGGTCATAAAGTGGCTCTAGAAGAAGCACATGAAGGTCATGGAGTGGCTCCAGAAGAAGCACATGAAGGTCATAGAGTGGATCTAGAAGAAGCACATGAAGGTCATGGAGTGGCTCTAGAAGCACATGAAGGTCATAAAGTGGCTCCAGAAGAAGCACATGAAGGTCATGGAGTGGCTCTAGAAGCACATGAAGGTCATAAAGTGGCTCTAGAAGAAGCACATGAAGGTCATGGAGTGGCTCTAGAAGAAGCACATGAAGGTCATAAAGTGGCTCTAGAAGAAGCACATGAAGGTCATGGAGTGGCTCCAGAAGAAGCACATGAAGGTCATGGAGTGGCTCTAGAAGCACATGAAGGTCATAAAGTGGCTCTAGAAGAAGCACATGAAGGTCATAAAGTGGCTCTAGAAGAAGCACATGAAGGTCATGGAGTGGCTCCAGAAGAAGCACATGAAGGTCATAGAGTGGATCTAGAAGAAGCACATGAAGGTCATGGAGTGGCTCTAGAAGCACATGAAGGTCATAAAGTGGCTCCAGAAGAAGCACATGAAGGTCATGGAGTGGCTCTAGAAGCACATGAAGGTCATAAAGTGGCTCTAGAAGAAGCACATGAAGGTCATGGAGTGGCTCCAGAAGAAGCACATGAAGGTCATGGAGTGGCTCCAGAAGAAGCACATGAAGGTCATGGAGTGGCTCTAGAAGCACATGAAGGTCATAAAGTGGCTCTAGAAGAAGCACATGAAGGTCATAAAGTGGCTCTAGAAGAAGCACATGAAGGTCATGGAGTGGCTCCAGAAGAAGCACATGAAGGTCATGGAGTGGCTCTAGAAGCACATGAAGGTCATAAAGTGGCTCTAGAAGAAGCACATGAAGGTCATAAAGTGGCTCTAGAAGAAGCACATGAAGGTCATGGAGTGGCTCTAGAAGAAGCACATGAAGGTGCCATATTACCCCACCAGAGCGTTACGCTCACTGAATGCAGGGTTACTTGTGGTTCCCAGAGTCTTAAAAAGTAGGTTGGGGGCTAGAGCTTTCAGTTATCGTGCTCCTCTTCTGTGGAATCAGCTTCCACTTTCAGTCCGGGGGGCAGACACAGTCACCTCATTTAAGAGTAGACTTAAGACTTTCCTCTTTGATAGCGCTTATACTTAGGGCTGTTTCAGGCTTATAGTTAGGGCTGGCTCAGGTTTGCCCTGGTCCAGCCCCTAGATATGCTGCTATAGGCCTAGACTGCTGGGGGACATCTTAGGATACACTGAGCTCCTCTTCTCTTCCTCTTTCGCTCCTCTTCTCTTCCTCTTTCACTCCTCCTCTCCTCTTCTTTCTCTCCATCTGGATAAACTATTGTCTCTTCAATGCACATTACTAACTCTACTTTCTTTTTCCATGGATTCATGGCTGCCTGGAACCGGTCCTGCCCCGGGTCCTGCCCCGGGTCCTGCCGCCCCCCCCACCCACCCCTCCTGCCATGGATCCATGGCTGCCTGGAACCGGTCCTGCCTGCTGCCATGGCCCTGCTGATGGAACCGGCCTGGAACCGGTCCTGCCTGCTGCCATGGCCCTTCTGATGCCCCCCTCCTCTCTACCGCCTTCTGCTTCATGGATTATCAGGATCATGGACCATGCCTAATACTCATTATATGAATAATTTCTGTCATATTCATTGAATGTGCTGTAACTACGCTATTCATTCTGGCCACATGACATCTATTGCTTCTGTCCATCAGGAGAGGGATCCTCCTCTGTTGCTCTCCCTCAGGTTTCTTCCCTTCTTTCCCTGTGAAAGGGTTTTTACTATCTTTCTAGGGGAGTTTTTCCTGATCCGATGTGAGGTCCCGGGACAGGGATGTTATGTGTACAGATTGTAAAGCCCTCCGAGGCAAACTTGTATTTGTGATGTTGGGCTATATAAAATAAACTGAATTGAATTGAAAGGTCATGGAGTGGCTCTAGAAGCACATGAAGGTCATGGAGTGGCTCCAGAAGAAGCACATGAAGGTCATGGAGTGGCTCTAGAAGAAGCACATGAAGGTCACACAATCAAATGCAAAGAAATTCATAACTTTTATATGATGTGATTTGGGGGATTTTTTTAATATTCTGTCTCTCACTGTTCAAATCAACCTTCCATTAAAATTATAGACCATTGATTCATTTGTCAGCGGGCAAACACAAGATCGGCAACGGATGAAATACTTATTTCCTCCTCTGTACTGGATTCAAGTACAATTTAGAAGTACTTGAACGCTGCTTGAGTTTTTCATTTTACTGTATATTTCTTTCAGAGGAAATAAACTGCTGAATTCATATTGATAATAATTATGATATTAATAATAATGATAATACTAATATATATTAGTGTGATCATCTCAGGCCTTTTTAATACAGGACCTTTAGCAATATATAGAAATACTCTTAAAATACTACTCTTAATTACAGGATGTGAATACGTCGTCTTGTCTTATATTGGCAGCATAAGAAGCTAAATATAAATATCCTTAACGCAGATTTTCATCAATTACAATCAATAAAACATTTTCTTTCTGTAAACACAAACACGCAATTTAAATTTCCTCAGTTTTTTTTTATTGTTATATTTCGACAAGCAAACCAGAACAAATACACAAAGCAAATATCAGACTCAAACACCTCAAACATAAACATGATCTTTAAGGCAAAATATGAACTCCAGAAACAGGAAGTCAACAGAAGAACGAAGATGCAGAGACGGTTTTGTTCCCGTAAAACGTTCTTTTGTTTCATATGGAAGTCGATGATGTTTCATTTATCATGCGCGTGGAAATCGCTGCAGAAAGAGACATTACAGCTTCTGAAGACGAATAAATGAAACGTGAGAAAATAAGAATCCGTACGTTTCTGCAGGATTTCAACATTTTAACAAACACGATTACATGAACTGTTTCACGGAGCAGAAGTTTCATGGTTTCATGATTGTTGAACCTCACAGAAAGAGTTGGTTTAAAAAAACAAAGAAACAATCAGAAGTTTAATTTCTGTTCAATATCCAGTGATCATGACCTCGTTTCACAGCACGTTCAGAACTCATAACACGCTGCATTATTACTGTTTTATGATTTCCCTTTTCACTACAATCACCTTGAGACACGACAGCAGAACATGGAAACAATAAAGCTTTTGTTTGTAACACAGAATATGAAAAAGAGTTTAAACAGCATCTGGATTTATTGACTCGTTGATAACTGCCACACATCTTAATATAACTTAGAAAGGTTTGGGATTAAACTCTTCAACTGTAATCAGAATATACAAATACAGCCAGATGTGCTCATTTATTTACATTCTGTATCAAACCATCTGCTGCGACTATTTCTCTCTATCTCTATTTCTATCTCTATCTCTACACCCTGAGTTCTACGACCTGAGGAGCTGCTTCGGTTCTGAAGCTACGTAGAAAAATAAATCTGCTTCTGTTCTGTGGAGAGGAACGTGAGGGAGGAGAGGCAGCTTCATGCTACAGCTTCATGCTGCAGCTTCATGCTGCAGCTTCAGTCTGCAGCTTCAGGCTGCAGCTTCAGGCTGCAGCTTCATGCTACAGCTTCAGGCTGCAGCTTCAGGCTGCAGCTTCATGCTACAGCTTCATGCTGCAGCTTCAGGCTGCAGCTTCATGCTACAGCTTCATGCTGCAGCTTCAGGCTGCAGCTTCATGCTACAGCTTCAGACTGCAGCTTCAGGCTGCAGCTTCAGGCTGCAGCTTCATGCTACAGCTTCATGCTACAGCTTCAGACTGCAGGGTGCTGACACTCTTTTTGGGCAGTAATCTCATTCGGAGCCGTTTCAAACTAATAAATCAATTTTGTTGAATCGATTCCATAAATCTGTCGTTTTGTTTTCTTCAGTAAGCTAAGACACAGCCGCCGGCCTCTGAAATATAAAAATAAAATGATAAAATGATACACAAACGTTCGGTCAGCTCTCCATCCGGAGAGAAACCGTTTGGTTCCTCGTCGTTTACGGTTACGATCAATAGAGGAACGTCTCCAGATGGTTTCCAGGAGACACCTGTACCTTTAAGGTCATATATATACACCGTACCTTTAAGGTCAAGTCACACTGTACCTTTAAGAACAAGTCACACTGTACCTTTAAGGTCAAGTCACACTGTTCCTTTAAGAACAAGTCACACTGTTCCTTTAAGAAGAAAAAACATCTCTGTGTTTAAAGAGAAAGTAACAAAGCTGAAATAAAGAGAAAGAAGATCTGGAGTCCAGATCAGCTGCTGACGGACTCCAGATCAAACGTGGTGAAGTTCTTCTTCGTCTTCCTCTTCTTCTTCTGTGGTTCTCCACAGTGCAGAAGGTTCTGCTGATGAGGAGCTCCAGTCATGCTCAGAAGTTCTGCTGCCGGCGCCGCTTGGCCTCGATGGCGTCCAGGATGGGCTGCCTCTTGGTCTGGTAGCGCTGCCGGATCTCCTCGATCTCCTGCTCCATCTGCGGGTCCAGAGAGGCCAGACGCAGCCGCAGGTCCTCCACCGACCACGAGCTCACCTGCACACAGCAGCGGGTCAGACTCACCTGGGTCAGACTCACCTGGGTCAGACTCACCTGGGTCAGTCTCACCTGGGTCAGTCTCACCTGGGTCAGACTCACCTGGGTCAGACTCACCTGGGTCAGACTCACCTGGGTCAGACTCACCTGGGTCAGTCTCACCTGGGTCAGACTCACCTGGGTCAGACTCACCTGGGTCAGACTCACCTGGGTCAGACTCACCTGGGTCAGTCTTAATAATCTATTATCTATATCATTAAAAGGACAAGAATGAACTTTGAAACTCAACCTTTCTGCTACAAAATGTATATTTCAACGTCTACAACTGTGAATAACTGTGTGAGGATGAAGACCATGTAATGTGATAGAAAGCGTCATCAAAGCCACCAGATGGAGCTCGATGAGGGAGCTTCATGAGCTGCTTTTCCACCAGAAAGAGCCTGTTATTATAAGAAGACCTCACCGCCCAGCGTCTTCCTCCGATGAGCTGCAAAGACCACAGGTCTGGAGGTCCGATTGAAGCCTGACCCCATAACCTCTACCCCTAAACTCCTGACCCCATAACCTCTACCCCTAAACTCATAACCTCTAACCCTAAACTCCTGACCCCATAACCTCTAACCCTAAACTCATAACCCAAAGGTCCTAACCTCATAACCACCTAACCCAAACCACATAACCCTAACCCTCATTTATAATTACTATCAACCCCCTCAATCAAAATACCTCAAAACTATCTTCTCTACTTTACCATCAAACTTCACTATCCAATTCTAAATAAAACAATTAAACTAGACTAGTCATCCTCTGCCGATACCGTATTCTACCTAACCGTAACCTGGTTCCTCTCACCTAACCTCAACCAATTTCCTACCAGCACCTAAACTCAACCAAAAGCTTACCTAAACTAATACTTTAACTAATACTAACCCTAGGCCGGTTCCTCTTACCTTACCTCAACATCCCCTTATGAATATTTAACCCTACTTACAACAAAACTTATCCTTCTCACAATCCCCCTCCTCTTACCTCAACCACTCACCTACCAACACCTAACCTCAATATCAAATGAAACCTACCAAAACCAATAATTTAACTAAAATCCTAATCCTTGACCTAAACCCAACCAGTTTATTGATACTCAACCCTGGATTCCGTACTGATTCTGGGAGTCTGGTCCACGTTTCTGTTGAGTCCCTTCCTCTCATTTTGCTTTCACATAATTTACTAATTTACAAATGGAGAAAGTTCCCAAATTCCTGCCTGAAACCTCGTAGTGTTTCCAAACCTCCAAAGGTCTCTTTTGGCTCTGGACCACAGGAGGTATGTAACGGGCTCTGGACCACAGGAGGGCCGGTATGTAACGGGGTCTGGACCACAGGAGGTATGTAACGGGGTCTGGACCACAGGAGGTCAGGAGGTATGTAACAGGCTCTGGACCACAGGAAGTATGTAACGGGCTCTGGACCACAGGAGGGCCGGTATGTAACGGGGTCTGGACCACAGGAGGTATGTAACGGGCTCTAGACCACAGGAGGTATGTAACAGGCTCTGGACCACAGGAGGTATGTAACGGGCTCTAGACCACAGGAGGTATGTAACAGGCTCTGGACCACAGGAGGTATGTAACGGGGTCTGGACCACAGGAGGTATGTAACGGGCTCTAGACCACAGGAGGTATGTAACGGGCTCTAGACCACAGGAGGTATGTAACGGGCTCTAGACCACAGGAGGTATGTAACGGGCTCTAGACCACAGGAGGTATGTAACGGGCTCTAGACCACAGGAGGTATGTAACGGGCTCTGGACCACAGGAGGTATGTAACGGGGTCTGGACCACAGGAGGTATGTAACGGGGTCTGGACCACAGGAGGTATGTAACGGGCTCTGGACCACAGGAGGTATGTAACGGGCTCTAGACCACAGGAGGTATGTAACGGGGTCTAGACCACAGGAGGTATGTAACGGGGTCTGGACCACAGGAGGGCCGGTATGTAACGGGGTCTGGACCACAGGACGTATGTAACGGGGTCTGGACCACAGGAGGGCCGGTATGTAACGGGGTCTGGACCACAGGAGGTCAGGAGGTATGTAACAGGCTCTGGACCACAGGAGGTATGTAACGGGGTCTGGACCACAGGAGGGCTGGTATGTAACGGGGTCTGGACCACAGGAGGGCTGGTATGTAACAGGCTCTGGACCACAGGAGGTATGTAACGGGCTCTGGACCACAGGAGGTATGTAACGGGCTCTAGACCACAGGAGGTATGTAACGGGGTCTGGACCACAGGAGGTATGTAACGGGCTCTAGACCACAGGAGGTATGTAACGGGCTCTAGACCACAGGAGGTATGTAACGGGGTCTGGACCACAGGAGGTATGTAACGGGCTCTAGACCACAGGAGGTATGTAACGGGCTCTGGACCACAGGAGGGCCGGTATGTAACGGGGTCTGGACCACAGGAGGTCAGGAGGTATGTAACAGGCTCTGGACCACAGGAAGTATGTAACGGGCTCTGGACCACAGGAGGGCCGGTATGTAACGGGGTCTGGACCACAGGAGGTATGTAACGGGCTCTAGACCACAGGAGGTATGTAACAGGCTCTGGACCACAGGAGGTATGTAACGGGGTCTGGACCACAGGAGGTATGTAACGGGCTCTAGACCACAGGAGGTATGTAACGGGCTCTAGACCACAGGAGGTATGTAACGGGCTCTAGACCACAGGAGGTATGTAACGGGCTCTAGACCACAGGAGGTATGTAACGGGCTCTAGACCACAGGAGGTATGTAACGGGCTCTGGACCACAGGAGGTATGTAACGGGGTCTGGACCACAGGAGGTATGTAACGGGGTCTGGACCACAGGAGGTATGTAACGGGCTCTGGACCACAGGAGGTATGTAACGGGCTCTAGACCACAGGAGGTATGTAACGGGGTCTAGACCACAGGAGGTATGTAACGGGGTCTGGACCACAGGAGGGCCGGTATGTAACGGGGTCTGGACCACAGGACGTATGTAACGGGGTCTGGACCACAGGAGGGCCGGTATGTAACGGGGTCTGGACCACAGGAGGTCAGGAGGTATGTAACAGGCTCTGGACCACAGGAGGTATGTAACGGGGTCTGGACCACAGGAGGGCTGGTATGTAACGGGGTCTGGACCACAGGAGGGCTGGTATGTAACAGGCTCTGGACCACAGGAGGTATGTAACGGGCTCTGGACCACAGGAGGTATGTAACGGGCTCTAGACCACAGGAGGTATGTAACGGGGTCTGGACCACAGGAGGTATGTAACGGGCTCTAGACCACAGGAGGTATGTAACGGGCTCTAGACCACAGGAGGTATGTAACGGGGTCTGGACCACAGGAGGTATGTAACGGGCTCTGGACCACAGGAGGTATGTAACGGGCTCTAGACCACAGGAGGTATGTAACGGGCTCTAGACCACAGGAGGTATGTAACGGGGTCTGGACCACAGGAGGTATGTAACGGGCTCTAGACCACAGGAGGTATGTAACGGGCTCTAGACCACAGGAGGTATGTAACGGGCTCTAGACCACAGGAGGTATGTAACGGGCTCTAGACCACAGGAGGTATGTAACGGGCTCTGGACCACAGGAGGTATGTAACGGGGTCTGGACCACAGGAGGTATGTAACGGGGTCTGGACCACAGGAGGTATGTAACGGGCTCTGGACCACAGGAGGTATGTAACGGGCTCTAGACCACAGGAGGTATGTAACGGGGTCTAGACCACAGGAGGTATGTAACGGGGTCTGGACCACAGGAGGGCCGGTATGTAACGGGGTCTGGACCACAGGACGTATGTAACGGGGTCTGGACCACAGGAGGGCCGGTATGTAACGGGGTCTGGACCACAGGAGGTATGTAACGGGCTCTAGACCACAGGAGGTATGTAACGGGCTCTAGACCACAGGAGGTATGTAACGGGCTCTAGACCACAGGAGGTATGTAACGGGCTCTAGACCACAGGAGGTATGTAACGGGCTCTGGACCACAGGAGGTATGTAACGGGGTCTGGACCACAGGAGGTATGTAACGGGGTCTGGACCACAGGAGGTATGTAACGGGCTCTGGACCACAGGAGGTATGTAACGGGCTCTAGACCACAGGAGGTATGTAACGGGGTCTAGACCACAGGAGGTATGTAACGGGGTCTGGACCACAGGAGGGCCGGTATGTAACGGGGTCTGGACCACAGGACGTATGTAACGGGGTCTGGACCACAGGAGGGCCGGTATGTAACGGGGTCTGGACCACAGGAGGTCAGGAGGTATGTAACAGGCTCTGGACCACAGGAGGTATGTAACGGGGTCTGGACCACAGGAGGGCTGGTATGTAACGGGGTCTGGACCACAGGAGGGCTGGTATGTAACAGGCTCTGGACCACAGGAGGTATGTAACGGGCTCTGGACCACAGGAGGTATGTAACGGGCTCTAGACCACAGGAGGTATGTAACGGGGTCTGGACCACAGGAGGTATGTAACGGGCTCTAGACCACAGGAGGTATGTAACGGGCTCTAGACCACAGGAGGTATGTAACGGGGTCTGGACCACAGGAGGTATGTAACGGGCTCTGGACCACAGGAGGTATGTAACGGGCTCTAGACCACAGGAGGTATGTAACGGGCTCTAGACCACAGGAGGTATGTAACGGGGTCTGGACCACAGGAGGTATGTAACGGGCTCTAGACCACAGGAGGTATGTAACGGGCTCTAGACCACAGGAGGTATGTAACGGGCTCTAGACCACAGGAGGTATGTAACGGGCTCTAGACCACAGGAGGTATGTAACGGGCTCTGGACCACAGGAGGTATGTAACGGGGTCTGGACCACAGGAGGTATGTAACGGGGTCTGGACCACAGGAGGTATGTAACGGGCTCTGGACCACAGGAGGTATGTAACGGGCTCTAGACCACAGGAGGTATGTAACGGGGTCTAGACCACAGGAGGTATGTAACGGGGTCTGGACCACAGGAGGGCCGGTATGTAACGGGGTCTGGACCACAGGACGTATGTAACGGGGTCTGGACCACAGGAGGGCCGGTATGTAACGGGGTCTGGACCACAGGAGGTCAGGAGGTATGTAACAGGCTCTGGACCACAGGAGGTATGTAACGGGGTCTGGACCACAGGAGGGCTGGTATGTAACGGGGTCTGGACCACAGGAGGGCTGGTATGTAACAGGCTCTGGACCACAGGAGGTATGTAACGGGCTCTGGACCACAGGAGGTATGTAACGGGCTCTAGACCACAGGAGGTATGTAACGGGGTCTGGACCACAGGAGGTATGTAACGGGCTCTAGACCACAGGAGGTATGTAACGGGGTCTGGACCACAGGAGGTATGTAACGGGCTCTAGACCACAGGAGGTATGTAACAGGCTCTGGACCAAAGGAGGGCTGGTATGTAACGGGCTCTGGACCACAGGAGGTATGTAACGGGGTCTGGACCACAGGAGGTATGTAACGGGCTCTAGACCACAGGAGGTATGTAACGGGCTCTAGACCACAGGAGGTATGTAACGGGCTCTAGACCACAGGAGGTATGTAACGGGCTCTAGACCACAGGAGGTATGTAACGGGCTCTGGACCACAGGAGGTATGTAACGGGCTCTGGACCACAGGAGGTATGTAACGGGCTCTAGACCACAGGAGGTATGTAACGGGCTCTAGACCACAGGAGGTATGTAACGGGGTCTAGACCACAGGAGGTATGTAACGGGGTCTGGACCACAGGACGTATGTAACGGGGTCTGGACCACAGGAGGGCCGGTATGTAACGGGGTCTGGACCACAGGAGGTATGTAACAGGCTCTGGACCACAGGAGGTATGTAACGGGGTCTGGACCACAGGAGGTATGTAACGGGGTCTGGACCACAGGAGGGCTGGTATGTAACGGGGTCTGGACCACAGGAGGTATGTAACGGGGTCTGGACCACAGGAGGTATGTAACAGGCTCTGGACCACAGGAGGTATGTAACGGGGTCTGGACCACAGGAGGTATGTAACAGGCTCTGGACCACAGGAGGTATGTAACGGGCTCTGGACCACAGGAGGTATGTAACGGGGTCTGGACCACAGGAGGTATGTAACGGGCTCTAGACCACAGGAGGTATGTAACGGGGTCTGGACCACAGGAGGTATGTAACGGGCTCTAGACCACAGGAGGTATGTAACGGGGTCTGGACCAAAGGAGGGCTGGTATGTAATGGGGTCTGGACCACAGGAGGTATGTAACGGGCTCTGGACCACAGGAGGTATGTAACGGGGTCTGGACCACAGGAGGTATGTAACGGGGTCTGGACCACAGGAGGGCTGGTATGTAACGGGGTCTGGACCACAGGAGGTATGTAACAGGCTCTGGACCAAAGGAGGGCTGGTATGTAACGGGCTCTGGACCACAGGAGGTATGTAACGGGGTCTGGACCACAGGAGGTATGTCACGGGGTCTGGACCACAGGAGGTATGTAACGGGGTCTAGACCACAGGAGGTATGTAACGGGCTCTAGACCACAGGAGGTATGTAACGGGCTCTAGACCACAGGAGGTATGTAACAGGCTCTGGACCAAAGGAGGGCTGGTATGTAACGGGCTCTGGACCACAGGAGGTATGTAACGGGGTCTGGACCACAGGAGGTATGTCACGGGGTCTGGACCACAGGAGGTATGTAACGGGGTCTAGACCACAGGAGGTATGTAACGGGCTCTAGACCACAGGAGGTATGTAACGGGCTCTAGACCACAGGAGGTATGTAACGGGGTCTGGACCACAGGAGGTATGTAACGGGGTCTGGACCACAGGAGGTATGTAACGGGCTCTGGACCACAGGAGGTATGTAACGGGGTCTGGACCACAGGAGGTATGTCACGGGGTCTAGACCACAGGAGGTATGTAACGGGCTCTAGACCACAGGAGGTATGTAACGGGCTCTAGACCACAGGAGGTATGTAACGGGGTCTGGACCACAGGAGGGCCGGTATATAACGGGGTCTGGACCACAGGAGGGCCGGTATGTAACGGAGTCTGGACCACAGGAGGTATGTAACGGGCTCTAGACCACAGGAGGTATGTAACGGGCTCTAGACCACAGGAGGTATGTCACGGGGTCTGGACCACAAGAGGGCCGGTATATAACGGGGTCTGGACCACAGGAGGGCCGGTATGTAATGGGGTCTGGACCACAGGAGGGGAGGTATGTAACGGGGTCTGGACCACAGGAGGTATGTAACGGGGTCTGGACCACAGGAGGTATGTAACGGGGTCTGGACCACAGGAGGGCCGGTATGTAACGGGGTCTGGACCACAGGAGGGCCGGTATGTAACGGGGTCTGGACCACAGGAGGGCCGGTATGTAACGGGGTCTGGACCACAGGAGGGCCGGTATGTAACGGGGTCTGGACCACAGGAGGGCCGGTATGTAACGGGGTCTGGACCACAGGAGGTATGTAACGGGGTCTGGACCACAGGAGGGCCGGTATGTAACGGGGTCTGGACCACAGGAGGGCCGGTATGTAACGGGGTCTGGACCACAGGAGGTATGTAACGGGGTCTGGACCACAGGAGGTATGTAACGGGGTCTGGACCACAGGAGGGCCGGTATGTAACGGGGTCTGGACCACAGGAGGGCCGGTATGTAACGGGGTCTGGACCACAGGAGGGCCGGTATGTAAGGGGCTCAGACGAGCATAAACAAATATATCCGTCCTCCATGATGCCTTCAAAGACCCGTTAACGGACACTTAGGAAAATCTTTCGCCCAAACTAAAATACCTCCTGCATGCCAAACGGTGTTTGAGGTATCATTGACGTCCCCTCAGGGATTCTCAGCTCTTACCAGCAGCACTCTGGCTATTTATTACCCAGAAGCACTGGAGCTAAAATAACCGTGGAGAGAGAGGGAAGGTCCGACCACCACGGTTCTCCGAGAGAGACCTTCCCTCTCTCTAGAACACGTTCCCATCATCTCAACCCTGAACACAGAGGATTAGTGCAACCAGCGACTATTTATAACAAGAATAATCTAACCTTCACGTCAGGATCTGTTAAGTAAAGGAAGGATGGAGCGAAGGAGTGACAGGAAACAAGGAAACCAATGAGGGAGGAATACAAATAGAATGGAACAATTGAAGGAGATCTTCTTCTTCTCCTGAATAATAGATGGTAGTGCTTTCCTCCATGTTCTAAGATGCACTACAACACTAGATACTATAACATATATTATATACTATAAACCATAATACTATGTACTATAACACTATATATAATATACTATAACACTATATTATATACTATAACACTAGATACTATAACACTATATTATATACTATAACACTATATTATATACTTTAACTTTAGGGTTTTCTACACACATGACCTCATACTGTGAGGAAGAGCATGATGAAGAGACGCGTTTTAAATAACTACAGTAAAACAACAACATCTGGAAGCAAAAATACAAAAATAGCCGAGTGGACAGATCTAAAATTAAAGCTGCTCAGCGAGCTCCAGACATCAGAAGAACACGGTTTTCATCCTCACATTTCCAATAAAACCTGATTTACTGACATAAATCTGTCTTTGCACAGAAGTTACTGAGATGCTTCTTCTTATTTTATATCTATATATTATAATTATGTCTCATTTAGACGGAGTAAGGATTTATATAAACAAGCTCAGTAAAAGTGTTTGATATCAATTTAAAGCAGATTTCTTTCTATGTTAGAGGGTGTGATGAACATTTTGTTTCATATTTATTCTCATGGTTATTGACCCAACATCTTCCTCTTTGGTTTGTTTTGGTACATTTTAAAGAAAAAAGGAATAGTTATGTATTATATATATATTTCGAGTGTTGATTGTAAAGAAGAAATGTTGTAAAAAAACTTTGTTGAAGACGTCTTTTCATAAAACACTAAAGGACGAGGCGTTCAGGGCACTTCTGTAAAAACATGTGTTGTTGTTGTTGTTGCCAGGCTGGAAACAACAATCATGAATAATATATAAGAAAATGAAATGTATCTTGACTCATGTTATTATGCTATATTATATAGTAATACTACTCATATTATTATACTATATTATATAGTAATACTACTTATTATACTATATTATATATAGTAATACTACTTATTATACTATATTATATAGTAATACTACTCATATTATTATAATGTATTATATAGTAATACTACTTATTATACTATATTATATAGTAATACTACTCATATTATTATAATGTATTATATAGTAATACTACTTATTATACTATATTATATAGTAATACTACTCATATTATTATACTATATTATATAGTAATACTACTTATTATACTATATTATATAGTAATACTACTTATACATTATTATATAGTAATACTACTTATTATACTATATTATATAGTAATACTACTCATACATTATTATATAGTAATACTACTTATTATACTATATTATATAGTAATACTACTCATATTATTATAATATATTATATAGTAATACTACTTATTATACATTATTATATAGTAATACTACTT
>JBAMJR010000093.1:187500-197500 GCA_038501785.1 Myoxocephalus aenaeus
TCCTGTTGGTTCTCCGTTAGCGGTGCTGCTAACGTTACTAGCTCTCCTCCTGTTGGTTCTCCGTTAGCGGTGCTGCTAACGTTACTAGCTCTCCTCCTGTTGGTTCTCCGTTAGCGGTGCTGCTAACGTTACTAGCTCTCCTCCTGTTGGTTCTCCGTTAGCGGTGCTGCTAACGTTACTAGCTCTCCTCCTGTTGGTTCTCCGTTAGCGGTGCTGCTAACGTTACTAGCTCTCCTCCTGTTGGTTCTCCGTTAGCGGTGTTGCTAACGTTACTAGCTCTCCTCCTGTTGGTTCTCTGTTAGCGGTGCTGCTAACGTTACTAGCTCCGCCTGTCGGTCTAAACACTGATTGGTTGTTTACAAAGTCACATGATCAGAGACTAGAGAAACATCGATGATGTCCTGTTCACATGTTCTACTGGTCACATGGTCACATGTTCTACTGGTCACATGGTCACATGATCACATGTTCTACTGGTCACATGTTCTACTGGGTACTGGAGGAGAACCGTCGTCGGTTATTCTGGTTCTTTACCGAGTTGTCTTCGTCTTCCTGCTCTCTCTGCTCTGCCTCCTCCTGTCTCTTCAGTTTGATCTCCATGGCGTCTGTGATCAGAGCTCTGAGGATGGAGCTGGGCTTAGCCGCCCGGATGAAGGGGTGCTGGGGGGGAGGGGGGAGAAGAGAGGTGTTAAATGTGTCACCAGGTATAAGAACCACATGAGGACCAGAACACCTGTATATAAACCATCTCTATGAAGTGACCTGTATATAAACCATCTCTATGAAGTGACCTGTATATAAACCATCTCTATGAAGTGACCTGTATATAAACCATCTCTATGAAGTGACCTGTATATAAACCATCTCTATGAAGTGACCTGTATATAAACCATCTCTATGAAGGGACCTGTATATAAACCATCTCTATGAAGTGACCTGTATATAAACCATCTATATGAAGTGACCTGTATATAAACCATCTCTATGAAGTGACCTGTATATAAACCATCTATATGAAGTGACCTGTATATAAACCATCTCTATGAAGTGACCTGTGTATAAACCATCTCTATGAAGTGACCTGTATATAAACCATCTCTATGAAGTGACCTGTATATAAACCATCTCTATGAAGTGACCTGTGTATAAACCATCTCTATGAAGGGACCTGTATATAAACCATCTCTATGAAGTGACCTGTATATAAACCATCTCTATGAAGTGACCTGTATATAAACCATCTCTATGAAGTGACCTGTATATAAACCATCTCTATGAAGTTACCTGTAACAGCTGTGTGGCCGTCGCTCTGTTTTCAGGGTTTTTCACCAAACACTGGCTGACGAAGTCCTGGAACGACGTAGACCAGAGATCCGGGTTCCTGAACGTCGGTGGGGGGTTGGTGGGGATCATGAAGATGGCCTGGAGGAGCGACAATGTTAGCGTAGCCTAGCACCGACAAGGTTAGCGTAGCCTAGCACCGACAATGTTAGCGTAGCCTAGAACCGACAAGGTTAGCGTAGCCTAGCACCGACAACGTTAGCGTAGCCTAGAACCGACAAGGTTAGCGTAGCCTAGCACCGAGAATGTTAGCGTAGCCTAGCACCGACAAGGTTAGCGTAGCCTAGCACCGACAATGTTAGCGTAGCCTAGCACCGACAATGTTAGCGTAGCCTAGCACCGACAAGGTTAGCGTAGCCTAGCACCGACAATGTTAGCGTAGCCTAGCACCGACAAGGTTAGCGTAGCCTAGCACCGACAATGTTAGCGTAGCCTAGCACCGACAATGTTAGCGTAGCCTAGCACCGATCGAACCAAACGGCATTCTCAAAGCGAGCGTTTTTAAAAGGCTCGTCTTGGTGGAGAGAACCGACGCAACAGGAAGTCAGACTTTTCTTTAAATCTGCATCATTCTGTAGTCTTTTCAGCCTCCTATGTCATCCTATGCCGTTACATCCAGCCTCCACACACGCAGCACCTCCTCTCCCCGTGAAGCAGACTCACCCTCATGGGGTGGATGTCGGCGTAGGGCGGCTTCCCCTCAGACATCTCGATGGCCGTGATCCCCAGAGACCAGATGTCGGCCACGCAGTTGTAGCCGATCTCCTGGATGACCTCCGGCGCCATCCAGAACGGCGTGCCGATGACCGTGTTCCTCTTCGCCATGGTGTCCTGAGGGAGAGGAGCAGGGGTCATACACATTCATGACACATGTCTCCTTGAGTCCTCTGTCCTCACTGAGTTGTCCACCACATTCATAACACATAACACATGTCTCCTTGCGTCCTCTGTCCTCACCGTGAGTTGTCCTGCCACTCCGAAGTCGGCCAGCTTGGCCTGCCCCTCAGCGTTCAGCAGGATGTTCCCTGCCTTGATGTCTCTGTGGATCTTCCTCATGAAGTGAAGATACTCCAGACCCTTCAGGGTGGACTGCAGGATGGTGGCGATCTCCTCCTCTGTGATCTACACACACACAATCAGAGCTCTGTGTATAACTGTGTGTGTGTGTGTGTGTGTGTGTGTGTGTGTAACTGTGTGTGTGCGTGTGTTACCGTCTTGTTGCGTAACCTGATGATGTCAGAGACCGATCCGGCTCCACAGTACTCCATAACGATCCACAGGTCGCTGTTCTTGAAGTAGCTGCCGTAGTAGCGCACCACATGAGGACTGAACACAGGAAGTAGAACCTTTAAACTCCATCCTCAGCTCGTCAATGACCTCAGTGATCACCTCTCATTGATTAGCCCTGATCGTGTGATCAGACACGTGCACATCTATCTACCACAGGATGGTTTACAGACGCTAACTGAGGACCGACGCTAACGTTAGCTTGTGTTTCACAGGAAGAGGACCGACGCTAACGTTAGCTCGTGGTTCACAGGAAGAGGACCGACGCTAACGTTAGCTCGTGGTTCACAGGAAGAGGACCGACGCTAACGTTAGCTCGTGGTTCACAGGAAGAGGACCGACGCTAACGTTAGCTCGTGTTTCACAGGAAGAGGACCGACGCTAACGTTAGCTCGTGGTTCACAGGAAGAGGACAGACGCTAACGTTAGCTCGTGGTTCACAGGAAGAGGACCGCCGCTAACGTTAGCTCGTGGTTCACAGGAAGAGGACCGCCGCTAACGTTAGCTCGTGGTTCACAGGAAGAGGACCGCCGCTAACGTTAGCTCGTGGTTCACAGGAAGAGGACCGACGCTAACGTTAGCTCGTGGTTCACAGGAAGAGGACCGACGCTAACATTAGCTCGTGGTTCACAGGAAGAGCACCACAAGGTCCACAGAGGACTTCCTGTCTCGTGAACCAGCGTGTACCTGTCACACTGCGTACCTGTCACACTGCGTACCTGTCACACTGCGTACCTGTTACACTGCGTACCTGTTACACTGGGTACCTGTTACACTGCTGCATGATGGAGATCTCCTTGATGATCTCCTGGAGGTCGGACTCCACAGGAACCTGCTTGATGGCGACGATCTCCCCGGTCTCTTTATAATGGGCTTTGAACACACAGCCATACGACCTGCAGAGGGAGGGAGGGAGGGTCACATGTCAAGGACGTCCTGTGTCTGTTGTCTTAGAGGACTTCCTGTGTCTGTTGTCCTAGAGGACTTCCTGTGTCTGTTGTCTTAGAGGACGTCCTGTGTCTGTTGTCTTAGAGGACTTCCTGTGTCTGTTGTCCTAGAGGACATCCTGTGTCTGTTGTCCTAGAGGACTTCCTGTGTCTTAGAGGACTTCCTGTGTCTGTTGTCTTAGAGGACATCCTGTGTCCTAGAGGACGTCCTGTGTCTGTTGTCTTAGAGGACTTCCTGTGTCTGTTGTCCTAGAGGACGTCATGTGTCTGTTGTCCTAGAGGACTTCCTGTGTCTGTTGTCCTAGAGGACGTCCTGTGTCTTAGAGGATGTCCTGTGTCTGTTGTCTTAGAGGACGTCCTGTGTCTGTTGTCCTAGAGGACGTCATGTGTCTGTTGTCCTAGAGGACTTCCTGTGTCTGTTGTCCTAGAGGACGTCCTGTGTCTTAGAGGATGTCCTGTGTCTGTTGTCTTAGAGGACGTCCTGTGTCTGTTGTCCTAGAGGACGTCCTGTGTCTGTTGTCTTAGAGGACTTCCTGTGTCTGTTGTCTTAGAGGACTTCCTGTGTCTGTTGTCTTAGAGGACGTCCTGTGTCTGTTGTCTTAGAGGACGTCCTGTGTCTGTTGTCCTAGAGGACGTCATGTGTCTGTTGTCCTAGAGGACTTCCTGTGTCTGTTGTCCTAGAGGACGTCCTGTGTCTTAGAGGATGTCCTGTGTCTGTTGTCTTAGAGGACGTCCTGTGTCTGTTGTCTTAGAGGACTTCCTGTGTCTGTTGTCCTAGAGGACGTCCTGTGTCTTAGAGGACGTCCTGTGTCTGTTGTCTTAGAGGACGTCCTGTGTCTGTTGTCCTAGAGGACGTCCTGTGTCTGTTGTCCTAGAGGACGTCCTGTGTCTGTTGTCCTAGAGGACGTCCTGTGTCTTAGAGGACTTCCTGTGTCTGTTGTCCTAGAGGACTTCCTGTGTCTGTTGTCCTAGAGGACTTCCTGTGTCTGTTGTCTTAGAGGACGTCCTGTGTCTGTTGTCTTAGAGGACTTCCTGTGTCTGTTGTCCTAGAGGACATCCTGTGTCTGTTGTCCTAGAGGACTTCCTGTGTCTTAGAGGACTTCCTGTGTCTGTTGTCTTAGAGGACATCCTGTGTCCTAGAGGACGTCCTGTGTCTGTTGTCTTAGAGGACTTCCTGTGTCTGTTGTCTTAGAGGACGTCCTGTGTCTGTTGTCCTAGAGGACGTCATGTGTCTGTTGTCCTAGAGGACTTCCTGTGTCTGTTGTCCTAGAGGACGTCCTGTGTCTTAGAGGATGTCCTGTGTCTGTTGTCTTAGAGGACGTCCTGTGTCTGTTGTCTTAGAGGACTTCCTGTGTCTGTTGTCCTAGAGGACGTCCTGTGTCTTAGAGGACGTCCTGTGTCTGTTGTCCTAGAGGACGTCCTGTGTCTGTTGTCCTAGAGGACGTCCTGTGTCTGTTGTCCTAGAGGACGTCCTGTGTCCTAGAGGACTTCCTGTGTCTGTTGTCCTAGAGGACTTCCTGTGTCTGTTGTCTTAGAGGACTTCCTGTGTCTGTTGTCCTAGAGGACGTCCTGTGTCTGTTGTCCTAGAGGACTTCCTGTGTCTGTTGTCTTAGAGGACTTCCTGTGTCTGTTGTCTTAGAGGACGGTCCTGTGTCTGTTGTCCTAGAGGACGTCCTGTGTCTGTTGTCCTAGAGGACGTCCTGTGTCTGTTGTCTTAGAGGACTTCCTGTGTCTGTTGTCTTAGAGGACTTCCTGTGTCTGTTGTCCTAGAGGACGTCCTGTGTCTTAGAGGACGTCCTGTGTCTGTTGTCTTAGAGGACGTCCTGTGTCTGTTGTCCTAGAGGACGTCCTGTGTCTGTTGTCCTAGAGGACGTCCTGTGTCTGTTGTCCTAGAGGACGTCCTGTGTCTGTTGTCTTAGAGGACTTCCTGTGTCTGTTGTCCTAGAGGACTTCCTGTGTCTGTTGTCCTAGAGGACGTCCTGTGTCTGTTGTCTTAGAGGACGTCCTGTGTCTGTTGTCCTAGAGGACGTCCTGTGTCTGTTGTCTTAGAGGACTTCCTGTGTCTGTTGTCCTAGAGGACTTCCTGTGTCTGTTGTCTTAGAGGACTTCCTGTGTCTGTTGTCCTAGAGGACTTCCTGTGTCTGTTGTCTTAGAGGACTTCCTGTGTCTGTTGTCCTAGAGGACTTCCTGTGTCTGTTGTCCTAGAGGACGTCCTGTGTCTGTTGTCCTAGAGGACTTCCTGTGTCTGTTGTCCTAGAGGACTTCCTGTGTCTGTTGTCCTAGAGGACTTCCTGTGTCTGTTGTCTTAGAGGACGTCCTGTGTCTGTTGTCTTAGAGGACTTCCTGTGTCTGTTGTCCTAGAGGACGTCCTGTGTCTGTTGTCCTAGAGGACGTCCTGTGTCTGTTGTCCTAGAGGACGTCCTGTGTCTGTTGTCCTAGAGGACTTCCTGTGTCTGTTGTCTTAGAGGACGTCCTGTGTCTGTTGTCTTAGAGGACGTCCTGTGTCTGTTGTCCTAGAGGACTTCCTGTGTCTGTTGTCCTAGAGGACGTCCTGTGTCTGTTGTCCTAGAGGACGTCCTGTGTCTGTTGTCCTAGAGGACTTCCTGTGTCTGTTGTCCTAGAGGACTTCCTGTGTCTGTTGTCTTAGAGGACGTCCTGTGTCTGTTGTCCTAGAGGACTTCCTGTGTCTGTTGTCCTAGAGGACGTCCTGTGTCTGTTGTCCTAGAGGACGTCCTGTGTCTGTTGTCCTAGAGGACTTCCTGTGTCTGTTGTCCTAGAGGACGTCCTGTGTCTGTTGTCCTAGAGGACGTCCTGTGTCTGTTGTCCTAGAGGACGTCCTGTGTCTGTTGTCCTAGAGGACGTCCTGTGTCTGTTGTCCTAGAGGACGTCCTGTGTCTGTTGTCCTAGAGGACGTCCTGTGTCTGTTGTCCTAGAGGACGTCCTGTGTCTGTTGTCCTAGAGGACGTCCTGTGTCTGTTGTCCTAGAGGACTTCCTGTGTCTGTTGTCCTAGAGGACACCGTCCTCTGATAAAAAGACTAACGCAGTCTAACACCACGCTGATGTTATGAGGAACTTCTGTCTATCAGCTGTCAACATCTCTCTCTCTCTCATACACACACACACACACACACAAACAGGAAGTGTGTTGGGGAACAGGAAGTGAGGGGGCGTGTCTTTGAGGACTCACCCTTCACCCAACTTCTCCAGGACATCAAACACCTCCTCTGGCTGCTTGGTGAGACTGTCCTCACTCAGCTTCTTCAGCTGTCTGCAGGATTAGAGCATGAAGTCAGGATTAGAGCATGAAGTCAGGATTAGAGCATGAAGTCAGGGTTAGAGCATGAAGTCAGGATTAGAGCATGAAGTCAGGGTTAGAGCAAGAAGTCAGGATTAGAACATGAAGTCAGGATTAGAGCATGAAGTCAGGGTTAGAGCATGAAGTCAGGATTAGAGCATGAAGTCAGGATTAGTCAGGATTAGAGCATGAAGTCAGGGTTAGAGCATGAAGTCAGGGTTAGAGCATGAAGTCAGGATTAGAGCATGAAGTCAGGGTTAGAGCATGAAGTCAGGATTAGAACATGAAGTCAGGGTTAGAGCATGAAGTCAGGGTTAGAGCATGAAGTCAGGATTAGAACATGAAGTCAGGATTAGAGCATGAAGTCAGGATTAGTCAGGATTAGAGCATGAAGTCAGGGTTAGAGCATGAAGTCAGGATTAGAACATGAAGTCAGGGTTAGAGCATGAAGTCAGGGTTAGAGCATGAAGTCAGGATTAGAACATGAAGTCAGGGTTAGAGCATGAAGTCAGGGTTAGAGCATGAAGTCAGGATTAGAACATGAAGTCAGGATTAGAGCATGAAGTCAGGATTAGTCAGGATTAGAGCATGAAGTCAGGGTTAGAGCATGAAGTCAGGATTAGAGCATTAAATCAGGATTAGTCAGGATTAGAGCATGAAGTCAGGGTTAGAGCATGAAGTCAGGGTTAGAGCATGAAGTCAGGGTTAGAGCATGAAGTCAGGGTTAGAGCATGAAGTCAGGGTTAGAACATGAAGTCAGGATTATGAAGTCAGGGTTAGAGCATGAAGTCAGGGTTAGAGCATGAAGTCAGGATTATGAAATCAGGATTAGAACATGAAGTCAGGATTAAAGCATGAATTCAGGATTAGAGTATGAAGTCAGGATTAAAGCATGAAGTCAGGATTAGAGCATGAAGTCAGGGTTAGAGCATGAAGTCAGGGTTAGAGCATGAAGTCAGGATTAGAGCATGAAGTCAGGGTTAGAGCATGAAGTCAGGGTTAGAGCATGAAGTCAGGATTAAAGCATGAAGTCAGGATCAGAGCATGAAGTCAGGGTTAGAGCATGAAGTCAGGGTTAGAGCATGAAGTCAGGGTTAGAGCATGAAGTCAGGGTTAGAACATGAAGTCAGGATTAGAGCATGAAGTCAGGGTTAAAGCATGAAGTCGGGGTTAGAGCATGAAGTCAGGGTTAGAGCATGAAGTCAGGATTAAAGCATGAAATCAGGATTAGAGCATGAAGTCAGGATTAGAGCATGAAGTCAGGGTTAGAGCATGAAGTCAGGGTTAGAGCATGAAGTCAGGATTAGAGCATGAAGTCAGGGTTAGAGCATGAAGTCAGGATTAGAGCATGAAGTCAGGATTAGAGCATGAAGTCAGGGTTAGAGCATGAAGTCAGGATTAGAGCATGAAGTCAGGATTAGTCAATGATTGATGATCAATGAGTTCTGATCAGCATCAGTTACCTGCGCGGGTGATTCCTCATCTGGACTTTGTCCTGGTTCTCCATGTTGTCCTCCTCTAGACCTAGACCTGTCCTCCTCTAGACCTGTCCTCCTCTAGACCTAGACCTGTCCTCCTCTAGACCTAGACCTGTCCTCTTCTAGACCTGTCCTCCTCTAGACCTGTCCTCCTCTAGACCTGTCCTCTTCTAGACCTAGACCTGTCCTCTTCTAGACCTGTCCTCCTCTAGACCTGTCCTCCTCTAGACCTAGACCTGTCCTCTTCTAGACCTGTCCTCCTCTAGACCTGTCCTCCTCTAGACCTAGACCTGTCCTCTTCTAGACCTGTCCTCCTCTAGACCTAGACCTGTCCTCTTCTAGACCTGTCCTCCTCTAGACCTGTCCTCCTCTAGACCTGTCCTCCTCTAGACCTAGACCTGTCCTCTTCTAGACCTGTCCTCCTCTAGACCTGTCCTCCTCTAGACCTGTCCTCTTCTAGACCTGTCCTCCTCTAGACCTAGACCTGTCCTCTTCTAGACCTGTCCTCCTCTAGACCTGTCCTCCTCTAGACCTGTCCTCCTCTAGACCTAGACCTGTCCTCTTCTAGACCTGTCCTCCTCTAGACCTGTCCTCTTCTAGACCTGTCCTCTTCTAGACCTAGACCTGTCCTCCTCTAGACCTGTCCTCCTCTAGACCTAGACCTGTCCTCCTCTAGACCTGTCCTCTTCTAGACCTGTCCTCCTCTAGACCTGTCCTCTAGACCTGTCCTCTAGACCTGTCCTCTTCTAGACCTGTCCTCCTCTAGACCTGTCCTCTAGACCAGTCCTCTTCTAGACCTGTCCTCCTCTAGACCTGTCCTCTTCTAGACCTAGACCTGTCCTCCTCTAGACCTGTCCTCCTCTAGACCTGTCCTCCTCTAGACCAGTCCTCTTCTAGACCTGTCCTCCTCTAGACCTGTCCTCCTCTAGACCTGTCCTCCTCTAGACCTGTCCTCTTCTAGACCTGTCCTCCTCTAGACCTGTCCTCCTCTAGACCTGTCCTCTTCTAGACCTGTCCTCCTCTAGACCTAGACCTGTCCTCTTCTAGACCTGTCCTCCTCTAGACCTGTCCTCCTCTAGACCTAGACCTGTCCTCTTCTAGACCTGTCCTCCTCTAGACCTAGACCTGTCCTCTTCTAGACCTGTCCTCCTCTAGACCTGTCCTCCTCTAGACCTAGACCTGTCCTCTTCTAGACCTGTCCTCCTCTAGACCTGTCCTCCTCTAGACCAGTCCTCCTCTAGACCTAGACCTGTCCTCTTCTAGACCTGTCCTCTTCTAGACCTAGACCTGTCCTCCTCTAGACCTGTCCTCCTCTAGACCAGTCCTCCTCTAGACCTGTCCTCTTCTAGACCTAGACCAGTCCTCTTCTAGACCTGTCCTCCTCTAGACCAGTCCTCCTCTAGACCTAGACCTGTCCTCTTCTAGACCTGTCCTCTTCTAGACCTAGACCAGTCCTCCTCTAGACCTGTCCTCCTCTAGACCTGTCCTCCTCTAGACCAGTCCTCCTCTAGACCTGTCCTCTTCTAGACCTGTCCTCTTCTAGACCTGTCCTCCTCTAGACCTGTCCTCCTCTAGACCTGTCCTCTTCTAGACCAGTCCTCTTCTAGACCTAGACCAGTCCTCCTCTAGACCTGTCCTCTTCTAGACCTAG
>JBAMJR010000093.1:202500-220000 GCA_038501785.1 Myoxocephalus aenaeus
CATCAGTATTAATAATATGAGACAGGGGCATCATTATTAATAATATGAGACAGGGGGCATCAGTATTAATAATATGAGACAGGGGGCATTATTATTAATAATATGAGACAGGGGCATTATTATCAATAATATGAGACAGGGGGCATCAGTATTAATAATATGAGACAGGGGGCATCAGTATTAATAATATGAGACAGGGGCATTATTATTAATAATATGAGACAGGGGCATTATTATTAATAATATGAGACAGGGGGCATCAGTATTAATAATATGAGACAGGGGCATCAGTATTAATAATATGAGACAGGGGGCATCAGTATTAATAATATGAGACAGGGGGCATTATTATTAATAATATGAGACAGGGGGCATCAGTATTAATAATATGAGACAGGGGCATCAGTATTAATAATATGAGACAGGGGCATCAGTATTAATAATATGAGACAGGGGCATCAGTATTAATAATATGAGACAGGGGGCATCAGTATTAATAATATGAGACAGGGGGCATCAGTATTAATAATATGAGACAGGGGCATTATTATCAATAATATGAGACAGGGGCATTATTATCAATAATATGAGACAGGGGCATTATTATCAATAATATGAGACAGGGGACATCAGTATTAATAATAAGAGACAGGAGATATCAATAATAAGAGACGTTAGATTCATGTCCTGGACGCTCCGCTACATGTCACGTGTTATTTTATTCTGAAAGTCTGCCGAGACGTCGGCCAACAGGTAAGCCGCTACTTTTCCCCTCAACTTTGACCCGTGCGGCTTAAATATCGATGCGGCTGATTTATGGATTTTTCCCGATTCTAAATGTAGCAGCAGGTGCAGAGACAAACGGTCCAAATTCACGTGAATTATTCACAAATCCCTTCACGAGTGATCTCACTGTAGAACAGGGTCCTCTCAGCAGCAGCTCTCCCACCACCGCCACAGCGCTAGCAGTGAGCTAGCATCGAGCGCTCTCCCAACACCTCTACAGCACTAGCAGTGAGCTAGCAGTGAGCTAGCATCGAGCGCTCTCCCAACACCTCTACAGCACTAGCAGTGAGCTAGCAGTGAGCTAGCATCGAGCGCTCTCCCAACACCTCTACAGCACTAGCAGTGATCTTAGCAGTGAGCTAGCAGTGAGCTAGCAGTGAGCTAGCATCGAGCGCTCTCCCAACACCTCTACAGCACTAGCAGTGAGCTAGCAGTGAGCGCTCTCCCAACACCTCCACAGCACTCGCTTGCGAGCTAGCAGCGAGGTGGTGAGTGAGCGCTCGCTGCTAGCTCACTGCTAGCTCACTGCTAGCTCGTGAGCTAGCGGGTTAGGCATCATCGGTGGGTGCCGGCGGAGAGCCGGTGGGGCGAGAGGCGCTGCGGCGCGGGGAGGACAGCAGGGAGTTCGGCTGCTCGTGAGCGCTAGCTAGCAGCTGCTGCTCTGTTTGAGCTCAAATAAACAACACTGACAATCCAGCACAAAATAAAAGGCGTTGTCAGCGCTAGCTGCAGCAGCTATGAAGGTATTCTGTGTACTGGAGAGTTATGTTTATGAATACTGTACTTTTCGGGTTATAAGCCGCTACTACCTTCGGTCAGTGTCCCCGTTAGCTCCCCGCTGTAGCCAGCTGGGGCTCCTGCTAGCGCTCCGTCACTTCCCCGCTAACTTCCGCTAGCTCCCTGAAAACCACCGAAGGTAGCGGGACCAGGCTCGACACCCGACTTGGGCAGAGGGGACGCGGGCAGTAGCAGCAGCAGCGGGCAGTAGCAGCAGAAGCGCTAGCTAGCAGCGTTAGCTAGCAGTGCTACTAGCAGCGCTACTAGCTTGCTACAGCGGGGACACTGATCAGCCGTAGGAGCGGCTTATAACCCGAAAAGTACGGTACTCCACACGGTTTCTGGAGCTCGCAGCTGATTGGCCGAGGCTCGTCTACGCCGCTGACTGGATTCAGACTCTCGCTCATCGTGACCTCCAGGCGACCTCGGGGCTGACCTTGAAGGCGATGGCCGCCACCAGCGACAGCGCGAAGGCGACGGGCAGATGGAACCTCAGCCGCTTCCCCAGCAGCCCCCTCATCACCGGCTTGGGCAGAGACATGACGATCACCTGCAGGCACGACAAGGCACCTGGGTTAAGGTCACAGCCCCTGGGTTAAGGTCACAGCCCCTGGGTTAAGGTCACTCACAGCACCTGGGTTAAGGTCACAGCACCTGGGTTAAGGTCACAGCCCCTGGGTTAAGGTCACAGCCCCTGGGTTAAGGTCACAGCCCCTGGGTTAAGGTCACTCACACAGCACCTGGGTTAAGGTCACAGCACCTGGGTTAAGGTTAAGGTCACTCACACAGCACCTGGGTTAAGGTCACAGCACCTGGGTTAAGGTCACTCACACAGCACCTGGGTTAAGGTCACTCACACAGCACCTGGGTTAAGGTCACTCACAGCACCTGGGTTAAGGTCACTCACACAGCACCTGGGTTAAGGTCACTCACAGCACCTGGGTTAAGGTCACTCACAGCACCTGGGTTAAGGTCACTCACAGCACCTGGGTTAAGGTCACTCACAGCACCTGGGTTAAGGTCACTCACAGCACCTGGGTTAAGGTCACTCACAGCACCTGGGTTAAGGTCACTCACAGCACCTGGGTTAAGGTCACTCACACAGCACCTGGGTTAAGGTCACTCACAGCACCTGGGTTAAGGTCACTCACAGCACCTGGGTTAAGGTCACTCACAGCACCTGGGTTAAGGTCACTCACAGCACCTGGGTTAAGGTCACTCACAGCACCTGGGTTAAGGTCACTCACAGCACCTGGGTTAAGGTCACAGCACCTGGGTTAAGGTCACAGCACCTGGGTTAAGGTTAAGGTCACTCACAGCACCTGGGTTAAGGTTAAGGTCACAGCACCTGGGTTAAGGTTAAGGTCACAGCACCTGGGTTAAGGTTAAGGTCACAGCACCTGGGTTAAGGTTAAGGTCACAGCACCTGGGTTAAGGTTAAGGTCACAGCACCTGGGTTAAGGTTAAGGTCACAGCACCTGGGTTAAGGTTAAGGTCACAGCACCTGGGTTAAGGTTAAGGTCACAGCACCTGGGTTAAGGTAGGACATTTACATATTCTTTAGATTGCAATTTTTGCCCCGACTGTCTGAAATCAAGGGGCATTTTTTAAACTTGTGAAATAACATTTAACCTTTGTTGAAAACAATAAATGTACTTATTTAGGCTCACAGTGCTTCCCCTACCATTATATTAGGGGGGGGGGGGGGGGGGGGGCCCTCCACCCCCTACATGTTTCTATAGCTCCAGATCACAACATTAGTAATTGAAGGTTCCTTGTTCTTAACCAACCAGCCTCATGTTGCTCTTATCTTCACGCCGGCAGGTCATGTCTGTCTCTATGGGCGCAGCTTTACAACTCCTCACTGCTCTCGGTATCGCACACGGCGGCCCGCCCCGATGCGCTGAGCCCCACACACACACACACACACACACACACACACACTATGTGGCGTGAAAAGCAGAGCGCCTTTGAAGCGCTCCCAGGGTGAAGACTGCAGCGCTGCTCTCCTGCTGGAGCACGCAGTAGCTCTGCTGCTCCGGGTTCAATAGAAACGAGCCAACGTGTCTTGTACTAACAATGAGCCTGCTGCCTGCTGCCTGCTGCATGCTGCCTGCTGCCTGCTGCCTGCTGCCTGCTGCCTGCTGCATGCTACCTGCTGCATGCTGCCTGCTGCCTGCTGCCTGCTGCCTGCTGCATGCTGCATGCTGCCTGCTGCCTGCTGCCTGCTGCATGCTGCCTGCTGCATGCTACCTGCTGCATGCTGCATGCTGCATGCTACCTGCTGCATGCTGCCTGCTGCATGCTACCTGCTGCATGCTGCATGCTGCATGCTGCATGCTGCATGCTGCCTGCTGCATGCTACCTGCTGCATGCTGCATGCTGCCTGCTGCATGCTGCATGCTGCATGCTGCATGCTGCCTGCTGCATGCTACCTGCTGCCTGCTGCATGCTACCTGCTGCATGCTGCATGCTGCCTGCTGCATGCTGCATGCTGCCTGCTGCATGCTACCTGCTGCATGCTGCATGCTGCCTGCTGCATGCTACCTGCTGCATGCTGCCTGCTGCCTGCTGCCTGCTGCATGCTGCCTGCTGCATGCTACCTGCTGCCTGCTGCATGCTACCTGCTGCATGCTGCCTGCTGCCTGCTGCATGCTACCTGCTGCATGCTGCATGCTGCATGCTACCTGCTGCATGCTGCATGCTGCATGCTACCTGCTGCATGCTGCATGCTACCTGCTGCATGCTGCATGCTGCATGCTACCTGCTGCCTGCTGCATGCTGCCTGCTGCATGCTGCCTGCTGCCTGCTGCATGCTGCATGCTACCTGCTGCCTGCTGCATGCTACCTGCTGCATGCTGCATGCTGCCTGCTGCCTGCTGCCTGCTGCATGCTGCCTGCTGCATGCTGCCTGCTGCATGCTGCCTGCTGCATGCTGCCTGCTGCATGCTACCTGCTGCCTGCTGCCTGCTGCATGCTGCCTGCTGCATGCTGCATGCTGCCTGCTGCATGCTGCCTGCTGCATGCTACCTGCTACCTGCTGCCTGCTGCCTGCTGCATGCTACCTGCTGCATGCTACCTGCTGCATGCTGCCTGCTGCATGCTGCCTGCTGCATGCTGCCTGCTGCATGCTGCATGCTACCTGCTGCATGCTGCCTGCTGCATGCTGCCTGCTGCATGCTGCCTGCTGCATGCTGCCTGCTGCATGCTGCCTGCTGCATGCTACCTGCTGCCTGCTGCATGCTGCCTGCTGCATGCTGCCTGCTGCATGCTGCCTGCTGCATGCTGCCTGCTGCATGCTGCCTGCTGCCTGCTACCTGCTGCATGCTGCCTGCTGCATGCTACCTGCTGCCTGCTGCATGCTGCCTGCTGCATGCTGCCTGCTGCATGCTGCCTGCTGCATGCTGCCTGCTGCATGCTACCTGCTGCATGCTGCATGCTGCCTGCTGCATGCTACCTGCTGCCTGCTGCATGCTGCCTGCTGCATGCTGCCTGCTGCCTGCTGCATGCTACCTGCTGCCTGCTGCATGCTGCATGCTGCATGCTACCTGCTGCATGCTGCCTGCTGCATGCTACCTGCTGCATGCTGCCTGCTGCATGCTGCCTGCTGCATGCTGCATGCTGCCTGCTGCATGCTGCCTGCTGCATGCTGCATGCTGCATGCTACCTGCTGCATGCAGCCTGCTGCCTGCTGCCTGCTGCCTGCTGCATGCTGCTGCCCTACAGCGTCTCCTACCTCCTCCCCTACAGCGTCTCCTACCTCCTCCCCTACAGCGTCTCCTACCTCCTCCCCTACAGCGTCTCCTACCTCCTCTCCTACAGCGTCTCCTACCTCCTCCCCTACAGCGTCTCCTACCTCCTCCCCTACAGCGTCTCCTACCTCCTCTCCTACAGCGTCTCCTACCTCCTCCCCTACAGCGTCTCCTACCTCCTCCCCTACAGCGTCTCCTACCTCCTCTCCTACAGCGTCTCCTACCTCCTCTCCTACAGCGTCTCCTACCTCCTCCCCTACAGCGTCTCCTACCTCCTCCCCTACAGCGTCTCCTACCTCCTCTCCTACAGCGTCTCCTACCTCCTCCCCTACAGCGTCTCCTACCTCCTCCCCTACAGCGTCTCCTACCTCCTCCCCTACAGCGTCTCCTACCTCCTCCCCTACAGCGTCTCCTACCTCCTCCCCTACAGCGTCTCCTACCTCCTCTCCTACAGCGTCTCCTACCTCCTCTCCTACAGCGTCTCCTACCTCCTCTCCTACAGCGTCTCCTACCTCCTCCCCTACAGCGTCTCCTACCTCCTCCCCTACAGCGTCTCCTACCTCCTCTCCTACAGCGTCTCCTACCTCCTCCCCTACAGCGTCTCCTACCTCCTCCCCTACAGCGTCTCCTACCTCCTCTCCTACAGCGTCTCCTACCTCCTCCCCTACAGCGTCTCCTACCTCCTCCCCTACAGCGTCTCCTACCTCCTCCCCTACAGCGTCTCCTACCTCCTCTCCTACAGCGTCTCCTACCTCCTCCCCTACAGCGTCTCCTACCTCCTCCCCTACAGCGTCTCCTACCTCCTCTCCTACAGCGTCTCCTACCTCCTCTCCTACAGCGTCTCCTACCTCCTCTCCTACAGCGTCTCCTACCTCCTCCCCTACAGCGTCTCCTACCTCCTCCCCTACAGCGTCTCCTACCTCCTCTCCTACAGCGTCTCCTACCTCCTCCCCTACAGCGTCTCCTACCTCCTCCCCTACAGCGTCTCCTACCTCCTCCCCTACAGCGTCTCCTACCTCCTCTCCTACAGCGTCTCCTACCTCCTCTCCTACAGCGTCTCCTACCTCCTCTCCTACAGCGTCTCCTACCTCCTCTCCTACAGCGTCTCCTACCTCCTCCCCTACAGCGTCTCCTACCTCCTCCCCTACAGCGTCTCCTACCTCCTCTCCTACAGCGTCTCCTACCTCCTCTCCTACAGCGTCTCCTACCTCCTCCCCTACAGCGTCTCCTACCTCCTCCCCTACAGCGTCTCCTACCTCCTCCCCTACAGCGTCTCCTACCTCCTCTCCTACAGCGTCTCCTACCTCCTCCCCTACAGCGTCTCCTACCTCCTCCCCTACAGCGTCTCCTACCTCCTCTCCTACAGCGTCTCCTACCTCCTCCCCTACAGCGTCTCCTACCTCCTCCCCTACAGCGTCTCCTACCTCCTCTCCTACAGCGTCTCCTACCTCCTCTCCTACAGCGTCTCCTACCTCCTCCCCTACAGCGTCTCCTACCTCCTCTCCTACAGCGTCTCCTACCTCCTCTCCTACAGCGTCTCCTACCTCCTCCCCTACAGCGTCTCCTACCTCCTCCCCTACAGCGTCTCCTACCTCCTCTCCTACAGCGTCTCCTACCTCCTCCCCTACAGCGTCTCCTACCTCCTCCCCTACAGCGTCTCCTACCTCCTCTCCTACAGCGTCTCCTACCTCCTCTCCTACAGCGTCTCCTACCTCCTCTCCTACAGCGTCTCCTACCTCCTCTCCTACAGCGTCTCCTACCTCCTCTCCTACAGACTAGTGCCTCCTCCGTCAGAGGAGGCACTACCTTCCCTCCCTCCCATCATATTCATATCACTCCTTATTGTTCAGACTGGATGTTATTAAAGAGTTTCTGCTTTAGAACTCATCAACACTCAGGTCAGTTAGCTTCACTCACTCCAAGAGGACAAGGGGACAAGAGGACAAGGGGACCAGGGGACAAGGGGACAATATGACCAGAGGACAAGGGGACCAGAGAGGGGACCAGAGGACAAGGGGACCAGAGGACAAGGGGACCAGAGGACAAGGGGACCAGAGGACAAGGGGACCAGAGGACAAGGGGACCAGAGGACAAGGGGACAATATGACCAGAGGACAAGGGGACCAGAGAGGGGACCAGAGGACAAGGGGACCAGAGGACAAGGGGACCAGAGGACAAGGGGACCAGAGGACAAGGGGACCAGAGGACAAGGGGACAATATGACCAGAGGACAAGGGGACCAGAGGACAAGGGGACCAGAGGACAAGGGGACCAGAGGACAAGGGGACCAGAGGACAAGGGGACCAGAGGACAAGGGGACCAGAGGACAAGGGGACCAGAGGACAAAGGGACCAGAGGACAAGGGGACAAGAGGACCAGAGGACAAGGGGACCAGAGGACAAGGGGACAATATGACCAGAGGACAAGGGGACAAGAGGACAAGGGGACAATATGACCAGAGGACAAGGGGACCAGAGGACAAGGGGACCAGAGGACAAGGGGACAAGAGGACCAGAGGACAAGGGGACCAGAGGACAAGGGGACAATATGACCAGAGGACAAGAGGACCAGAGGACAAGGGGACCAGAGGACAAGGGGACAAGAGGACAAGGGGACCAGAGGACAAAGGGACAAGATGACCAGAGGACAAGGGGACAAGATGACAAGAGGACAAGGGGACAAGAGGACCAGAGGACAAGGGGACAAGAGAGGGGACACACTTGGAGACCACATCCTTCAGACGATGACCTCTGAGTGAGAAGGACAGGAGTCCTGTTCCCCATTGTGGCGTTAAACTCCATCATCATCATCATCATCATCATCACACACTGTCAGCTGGAGATGAAGCTAACAGATGAAGCTAACAGATGAAGCTAACAGATGACGCTAACAGATGAAGCTAACAGATGAAGCTAACAGATGAAGCTCAGTTCGGGTCAAATGAAGAAGTTTAATGTCAATAAGCAGCGTCTTCTCTTCGTGTGTTGCATATTTACTCTTTAATAAACACCAGCAGAGAACGTCACTCATATATTATTATATAACTTATAGTAAAGAATATAATAGTGTATAAGTGAAATTAGCTTCCTTTAGCATGCAGCTAACGTTAGCTCGTTACAGCTACGTAAACACAAATATAAACATAATTACGGATAAATATTAAAACACAGAAGTCGGTATTAATACACGTAATACGCGTGTTGATGTACAAGTACACACGTTTGAAGAGTACTTTGAGAGAATACTCACAGGTTTGGACTCACGACCTTCACAGGAACACACTTCAGCTGAGATTCTTCACCGGAAGCGGAAGCGTTTCTCTACCGGAAGTCCGGAGGGACAAAATTAAGCCCCGCGAAAAAGCGAAGTCAGAGGAAGTGAGGTCATGGAAAGTTAGTGTAGTTAAATTAATAAATATGTATATATTTATTGACAGTTATATGCACATAATGTTAAATAAAAACACTGTCATCGAAATATACGTTTTAAATTCCTTTATTGGATAAACTGCCAAGAAGTTCGTTGATATATATATATATACACACACACACACACACGCACACACACACACACGCGCGCGCGCACACACACACAGACACACGCGCACACACTTGATGTTGTAGTAACACAGTGTGGCCACCAGAGGGCAGCAGGGTGACGCGGGGTCACTGTTGGACCTGCTGTTTGCATCAAGTTAGATTATGCATTATTTATATGTATTTATATTACTGTGAATATTCTCTATGATGAAAGAGAACAGATATGTCATTACTTCCATTAATATAGTATTCATACTTTATATTTATACCTGTGTACTTTACTAATATCTATTTATAAATGCAACTGTGAAATAGTATTCAGATTCTCTATTTTCTCCTTTCTGGTTTTGAAATCGAGCAAAGATGCAAAAATGTTTCTTAAGATGGAAATCCTATTTCTGATTTAACTATTTAATCTCTTCAGCTGATCACTGACAATGTGCATTGATAACTTTTAATAATGAGAAGAGATTAAAGAGTAAAACAGGTTTATCTTCTCAACACTAAAGGAACTCAACTGGAAACAAAAACTATTATTTATGAATTACTTTTAGACTTCAAATTGTGACCAATCATATTGTACATACTGTAGATTCAGTATATTACACATTTCTAATTTAAAAAATTTCCATTTCATATTTCATATATATATTTGAAACAAATCCTTTGAATCTGACAACCTGCTATGATCCAACAGGATGTGACATCATCAGCATTGTTTAGGCTCGCTAGTGGTTTATCTTTTATAACAAACACATAAAACATCTTCGCTTTATTCTTATACTTTTGTTTTTAAATCACATTGATTCTAAACGATGCAAATACATCTCAAAACAACTCATTTACTTCTGATGAAGACAGTACAACTTCATAAAAACACATGTTCCGTCTTTATTGACATATTTTATTGAACAAAAGCTGAATAAAAACCTGGAAATGTTGAAACAGAACAAACGAACAACCAGAGCAAACAGGAAACATGAAACAGGAAACTCCACCTTCTGTTCCGTAAAGTACATTTTAATCAGCTGAAGCAAGAACTTCTGTTTATTGAGTTTATACTGAGCGTAGAATGCTGCAGGATCAATATCCCTATATGTATATACATACATATATATATATATATATATGTATGTATATATATATATATATTAGTGCTGTCAAACGATTAAAATATTTAATCGCGATTAATCGCATTTATGTCATAGTTAACTCGCGATTAATCGCAATTAATCGCAATATTTTTTTTTTGCATTTTAATGCTCTTATCAACATGAAAAAGTGGATTGGCTTGCTTTATTTTATTGAAAAACAACTGCCAAACAGGGCGGTACAAAATAAAATCACTGCACATTTCAGGTAAACAAGGGTTTACAAAATAAAATGATAGAGTGCACCAGGCATGAAAACGGGTCAGGGGTGGAAAAGGTGAGAAGGATATTACCCCTCTAGGGGGTCCGGGGGCATGCTCCCCCGTAAGAAACATTTAAATATTCCATATTTTAAAGCATCAATCTGATGCATTTTGAGATGCTTTTTTTGCCAACCTGGGGAGAGCTGGAGAAACTTAACTTCAGCCATGAGTCAAACATGATTATGGCCTCCTTACTAAGTATTATGCAAGCCATTTCATGCCAGCCTGTCACTGGTCTAACATTTACAGTATATGAGGCACAATGTGGTAAGGGAGAGCATGGCTGCCTTTGTTAGCATCATTTATATCTTTGATGCAGAGAATGCATCTGGTGAATCCCTGCCTGTTGATTTTGGAGAATACATCTCCTAGATGAAAGGACACCTCTTGCCCTTTTATTGAGACCTTGCCTTCCAGTTTTAGCCACGACCAGTTCCAGCTGCATTTCAATCCAGCTGTTTAACAATGGCTGCATCCTTCTCCCCTAACACACTCATTCTGCAAAAATAATGTTAACTTCTAGTTTAGCCTTATTCAGACCTGCCAACCTTGATGTATAACCTATATATTGATAAGTCATTAAATACTCGTCATGCATTATATTGCATTGCATATAATGTGTGCTGGTCAATTAGTCTAAAATTAATTTTAGACTCATTTTTACCAGCGTACTTTGAGGTCAAAATGCGTATCCGCTACGCAGATTGCGTACAGGTTGGCAGGTCTGCTTATTGATAGAACGGTGGACCACTTTACCTTCTGCCTTGTCAGTCCCCTCTCCTCAAAATCTACCTCCTCAAAAACGGTAGCGTTAGCTAATAATGTCCCACCGGAGCTTTAGCTAGCTGGCTAACGTTGCGTTCTCTCCTGCTGTGTTCAATGTGTTCACTCTTCTCCCTTCTGGCACGCGCACCTGTTCACTTCACTGAATATCATTCATTTTGCCGTATCGCGCTCACCATTCATTCATTTAAACCGTAACTTTAGCCTAGCTTCCAAGCCCAAACGGCGTGCCTATTGTTTTGCTTCCGGTTGAGCTACATCCGGCGTGGTGCTCGCGAAAAAATAAATAAAATAAATTAAAATGCGTTAACGCCGTTAATAAAATTGACGGCGTTAAAATTGGTTTGCGTTAACGCCGTTAATAACGCGCTAATATGACAGCACTAATATATATATGTGGACCTGTAGAACGAGCGTGTGGACCTGTAGCACTAGCCACCATGCTAACCTGTAGCACTAGCCACCATGCTAACGAGCGTGTGGACCTGTAGAACGAGCGTGTGGACCTGTAGCACTAGCCACCATGCTAACCTGTAGCACTAGCCACCATGCTAACGAGCGCGTGGACCTGTAGAACGAGCGTGTGGACCTGTAGCACTAGCCACCATGCTAACCTGTAGCACTAGCCACCATGCTAACGAGCGTGTGGACCTGTAGAACGAGCGTGTGGACCTGTAGCACTAGCCACCATGCTAACCTGTAGCACTAGCCACCATGCTAACGAGCGTGTGGACCTGTAGAACGAGCGTGTGGACCTGTAGCACTAGCCACCATGCTAACCTGTAGCACTAGCCACCATGCTAACGAGCGTGTGGACCTGTAGCACTAGCCACCATGCTAACCTGTAGCACTAGCCACCATGCTAACGAGCGCGTGGACCTGTAGAACGAGCGTGTGGACCTGTAGCACTAGCCACCATGCTAACCTGTAGCACTAGCCACCATGCTAACGAGCGTGTGGACCTGTAGCACTAGACTTCATGCTAACCTGTAGCACTAGCCACCATGCTAACGAGCGCGTGGACCTGTAGAACGAGCGTGTGTACCTGTAGCACTAGCCACCATGCTAACGAGCGCGTGGACCTGTAGAACGAGCGTGTGGACCTGTAGCACTAGCCTTCATGCTAACCTGTAGCACTAGCCACCATGCTAACGAGCGCGTGGACAGCCTGCAGCAGCTGAGCCTGCTGCCTCTGCAGAGCCGTGTTGTTGCTGCTGGCGGCGCTCAGCTGCGTCTCCAGAGAATCCAGCGCTGCCGTCTGAGTCCGGACGACCGACTGGAACCAAAACAATAAAATGAACTTTGTTTGCTCATCGATCCGTGAAAATGAAGTTTTGCTTTTATGTGCATTCTTTCCAAAGTAATGATAGTGTGTATGTGAAACCTCTCAACTCTGTATGTGTTGTGTTTCTACTCTTATGCTTTTATATTTGTATTCTCTTTAGTCTCCTGAATGACAGTCTGTCTTATAATAACAACTTCATGTTTCTGCCAGCTCACACACAAACATAAACGCTGTTGTTAGGATGCATATGAGTATGAGGATGTAATCCATGCACACTCACCTGCAGCCGGTGCTCGTCCTGCTTCAGGTCCTCCAGCTGTGCTTTCTGCTGGGACTCCATCCTCTGGACTTCACTCTGCAGCCGACTGGACAGACGGAGACGCAGTTTCATGTTCTCATGATCGAAACAACACGCTCTATGAACCACACCAATACATACTTTGTGTTCACGCCGTAGACCTGCTGAACTGGTTCAACAATCGGGTAAAATGAAAGTTTATCGAAAGAGATGCTTGTTTTTCCGCAGGTCATTTGACCCTCATGCACACATTCAGCTCAGACAGACAATACTGTGACAAGGCATTCTGGGAAATGTAGGAAATAAGAAGGTGGAGTGTCTGGAATGTACAATATATATGTTACCGGTAGTGAGATGTGTTGTTGAGGTTCTTGAGTCATTTCTGTATCTGTGATGGACGTGAGAGCAGCTACTGCTCCATAGACACAGGTCACTGGTTACCATGACGAGATCTTAAACCCCGCCTTCAGAGGCAAAACCATCTCAGGTGAGCCCCTTCAGAGCCTCCTACCTGTTCTAGTCTCAGGTGAGCCCCTTCAGAGCCTCCTACCTGTTCTAGTCTCAGGTGAGCTCCTTCAGAGCCTCCTACCTGTTCTAGTCTCAGGTGAGCCCCTTCAGAGCCTCCTACCTGTTCTAGTCTCAGGTGAGCCCCTTCAGAGCCTCCTACCTGTTCTAGTCTCAGGTGAGCCCCTTCAGAGCCTCCTACCTGTTCTAGTCTCAGGTGAGCCCCTTCAGAGCCTCCTACCTGTTCTAGTCTCAGGTGAGCCCCTTCAGAGCCTCCTACCTGTTGCTGTCTTGCAGCCGGCTGATCTTGGAGGTGTGCAGCAGCAGCTTCTTCTCCAGCTTGTTGGTGGACAGAGAATTCTCCAGCAGCTGGGTCTCAATCCGAGAGGTGTGGTTCAGCACCTGGAGGGGTAGACGGTGCACATCAAGCCGGCTCTCAGGTGAAGGAGCCGGGCGCCGGGCGCCCCGCTTACCTGGGCCTCCACCGCGTTGAGTTTGCACGTCTGCTCCGCCGTGTGCGCGAGGAGGTCGGTCCCGGTCTCCAGCATGGCGGCCGATCGGTCGTGAGCGGCGCGGGGCGGCTTCGGGCTCCTCTGGAGGACGTCCTCCAGCTGGAAGTAAAAGTGACTTTATGATTTCAGTCATGTGACCCAGGCTCCAGAACACTAACTCCACCCACCCGGAGCATCCAGTTCACCAAATCAAGCGAGTCAGGAGGTCGGGTATATAAAGACGCAGGTCTGGGAACGTCAGGCGATGCCAACTGGCCCTGCCACGCCGTGACCTTAAGAAATAAATAATGCCTCCATCTCCTCGTCCCTCGGACTCTTCGTGGTATCGGTGCCACTGAGCGGCAGTGGGAGCTGATAAATATACCGCTGGACCAACAAACAGACTGGTCCCAGTGGGAACGGCCGGTTTCCAGTGAGGCTGGTTGATGAGTCACTGGGAGGAGAAGTTCACGACAGTCTGGATCACTTTTCTTACAGGAATCTCAACACAGAGCTCGATTTAATCTGTTTCATCTCTTTTTTCAGTCGAATACCCAGTGGTGGCCGTCAGGGCCTTAAGTCTTCTCTGCTGGCCTAAACACAATCACAAAGTTATAGCTATCTTATAATGTAATAGTTTTTCACAAATACACTACATGTATTATAATTATTTTCTCATTGCACAGCTCCTGTCTTCCTCTGTTGCTCTGCTTCAGGCCTCTGTACGGCTCTGCTTGGGAGCTGCTTAACAGCATCTTATCCAATCACATTTCACCTCTCTTTCTCTGTGGAAGAGTATCCTGGTTAAACTACATGAAACAGCTTCTAGAGAGTCTGGACGTCTGATTGGTCACAGGGCCCGCGTGACCCTTAACATGCGCTGTGATTGGTCAGTGAAGCTCGTTGCTGCTGGTCTCCTGGTCGTTACTGTGAAAAGGTCTCTGTTATATTGAACCCAGAAACTACAGTCATCTGGATCAGGGACCAACAGTAGTATTTTCAGTAGTACTTGCGGTATTACTTGCAGTATTACTTGTGGTATTACTTGCAGTATTCCTTGCAGTATTCCTTGCAGTATTACTCTGAATGTACATACATATTGTTGGTAGAGAACTCAGATTAACTGAAGCCAACAAGAAAAGTTCAGCAGGTTCTTTTTTTTTCGGTCGAGTCTCTGGAGACACAATGTGCTGACTCTTTAATTGACCCTCACTTCCTGCCGTAGGATTATAGACATGCACACACACACACACACACACACACACACACACACACACACACACACACACACACACACACACACACACACACACACACACACACACACACACTGAGCTCTGGGACGACGCAGACGGCCTCACGTACGGAGGACTTGTTTCTCAGATGCTAATTTAAACCACATGTTGCCTTCGCTGTGATCTGGCTCTCTGGGATGTGGATTAGCATCTGAGAAACAAGGTCCTCCGTACGTGAGGGCCTGTCTGAGTGTGTCAGAGTGAGTGTGTGTGTGTGTGTGTGTGTGTGTGTGTGTGTGTGGGGGGTGGGTGTGTGTGTGTGTGTGTGTGTGTGTGTGTGTGTGTGTGTGTGTGTGTGTGTGTGTGTGTGTGTGGGGGGGGGGCATCTTGATAACAAGGCTGACAAGTAGCAGCGATAGAGATCAGGGTAACAAGTGCAGCGCAGGGCTCTGAGGGTCTGATGGAGGTTCAGGTCTGAGCTGCAGGGAAATGTCTCTCTGTCTCTCTGTCTCTTTGTCTCTTTGTCTCTTTGTCTCTCTGTCTCTTTGTCTCTCTGTCTCTTTGTCTCTTTGTCTCTCTGTCTCTTTGTCTCTCTGTCTCTTTGTCTCTCTGTCTCTGTCTCTTTGTCTCTTTGTCTCTTTGTCTCTCTGTCTCTTTGTCTCTCTGTCTCTTTGTCTCTCTGTCTCTGTCTCTTTGTCTCTTTGTCTCTTTGTCTCTTTGTCTCTTTGTCTCTCTGTCTCTTTGTCTCTCTGTCTCTCTGTCTCTCTGTCTCTTTGTCTCTTTGTCTCTTTGTCTCTCTGTCTCTTTGTCTCTCTGTCTCTTTGTCTCTCTGTCTCTGTCTCTTTGTCTCTTTGTCTCTTTGTCTCTCTGTCTCTTTGTCTCTCTGTCTCTTTGTCTCTCTGTCTCTTTGTCTCTCTGTCTCTCTGTCTCTCTGTCTCTCTGTCTCTTTGTCTCTGTCTCTTTGTCTCTCTGTCTCTTTGTCTCTCTGTCTCTTTGTCTCTCTGTCTCTTTGTCTCTCTGTCTCTCTTTCTCTTTGTCTCTGTCTCTTTGTCTCTCTGTCTCTCTGTCTCTCTGTCTCTTTGTCTCTGTCTCTCTGTCTCTTTGTCTCTTTGTCTCTCTGTCTCTTTGTCTCTCTGTCTCTTTGTCTCTTTGTCTCTCTGTCTCTCTGTCTCTTTGTCTCTGTGTCTCTTTGTCTCTCTGTCTCTTTGTCTCTTTGTCTCTCTGTCTCTTTGTCTCTTTGTCTCTCTGTCTCTCTGTCTCTCTGTCTCTCTGTCTCTCTGTCTCTTTGTCTCTCTGTCTCTTTGTCTCTTTGTCTCTCTGTCTCTTTGTCTCTTTGTCTCTCTGTCTCTCTGTCTCTTTGTCTCTGTGTCTCTTTGTCTCTCTGTCTCTCTGTCTCTCTGTCTCTCTGTCTCTCTGTCTCTTTGTCTCTCTGTCTCTTTGTCTCTTTGTCTCTCTGTCTCTTTGTCTCTTTGTCTCTCTGTCTCTCTGTCTCTTTGTCTCTGTGTCTCTTTGTCTCTCTGTCTCTTTGTCTCTTTGTCTCTCTGTCTCTTTGTCTCTTTGTCTCTTTGTCTCTCTGTCTCTCTGTCTCTTTGTCTCTCTGTCTCTCTGTCTCTTTGTCTCTCTGTCTCTTTGTCTCTTTGTCTCTCTGTCTCTTTGTCTCTTTGTCTCTCTGTCTCTCTGTCTCTTTGTCTCTGTGTCTCTTTGTCTCTCTGTCTCTTTGTCTCTTTGTCTCTCTGTCTCTTTGTCTCTTTGTCTCTTTGTCTCTCTGTCTCTCTGTCTCTCTGTCTCTCTGTCTCTCTGTCTCTTTGTCTCTCTGTCTCTTTGTCTGGTTTGTGTTTCCTAACCGAGTCAGAAATAATCCCCGGTATGTTCTGTGTTCAGATGAAGACTGAGAGGGCCAAAGCACAAAACCCCTAGAGGGTCCTGAAGGCTTCAGGAGGCGAGTCCTGGTCCAGAAAGACCAGCATCCCCTCATCCATCCAGACCAGCATCCCCTCATCCATCCAGACCAGCATCCTCTCATCCATCCAGACCAGCATCCCCTCATCCATCCAGACCAGCATCCTCTCATCCATCCAGACCAGCATCCCCTCATCCATCCAGACCAGCATCCCCTCATCCATCCAGACCAGCATCCCCTCATCCATCCAGACCAGCATCCCCTCATCCATCCAGACCAGCATCCCCTCATCCATCCAGACCAGCATCCTCTCATCCATCTAGACCAGCATCCCCTCATCCATCTAGACCAGCATCCCCTCATCCATCCAGACCAGCATCCCCTCATCCATCCAGACCAGCATCCTCTCATCCATCTAGACCAGCATCCCCTCATCCATCCAGACCAGCATCCCCTCATCCATCCAGACCAGCATCCTCTCATCCATCTAGACCAGCATCCCCTCATCCATCTAGACCAGCATCCTCTCATCCATCCAGACCAGCATCCTCTCATCCATCCAGACTGGAACACTTTGAGTAAGATTTATTCCCTTAGTGGGAACCATATGAGAGCTAACCACGCTCACATGCACGCTCACATGCACACTCACATGCACGCTCACATGCACACTCACATGCACGCTCACATGCACACTCACATGCACTAAAAGGCAACGCTCACATGCACACTCACA
>JBAMJR010000093.1:225000-277500 GCA_038501785.1 Myoxocephalus aenaeus
GTTGGTTCTAGTGCCCCCCTGTGGACTAAAGAGGTAGTGTTGGTTCTAGTGCCCCCTGTGGACTAAAGAGGTAGTGTTGGTTCTAGTGCCCCCTGTGGACTAAAGTGGTAGTGTTGGTTCTAGTGCCCCCTGTGGACTAAAGAGGTAGTGTTGGTTCTAGTGCCCCCTGTGGACTAAAGTGGTAGTGTCTCTGAGCACCAGGGTCCCTTTAGGGTCTGCTCTCAGTCCTGGTTCTGGTTCTCCCGGCCCCCCCTTCCCTCCAGCGGGTCCAGCAACAGGTCCTGGGTCTCCAGCAGCGTGGTGCCGGTCCCAGAGAGGAGGACGAACACAAACACTGAATCTGTAGACAGAAAGCTAAAGAAACATCCTGGAGCACTGCTGCATGTTTGTGTTCCATTGATCTGAGCCGACCTCTCAATGTGTGATATGAATCCTCATCAATGATGATTGGTCAGCTGGGTGCTGCAGTGGAGGGAGGAAATAATTTATGAATCCATGCTCATGAAATATGAAAAGCTATCAAAAGCATCAGAAACCAGCTCATCGTGGGTCACATCCCGTCACCACGATGTCTGACGTCATGAACGCCGTCCTTTCAAAATAAACTTCATTCTTTAAAGGAAACAGCTCAGTGAGGTTTAAAATACAACTGGTTAAAGTAGCTTCAGCTGCTGGGACTGAAGTAAACCAGTCAGCATGTCACTAAACCAGTCAGCAGGTCACTAAACCAGTCAGCAGGTCAGTAAACCAGTCAGCAGGTCAGTAAACCAGTCAGCAGGTTAGTAAACCAGTCTAAACCAGTCAGCAGGTCACTAAACCAGTCAGCAGGTCAGTAAACCAGATTAAACCAGTCAGCAGGTCAGTAAACCAGTCTAAACCAGTCAGCAGGTCAGTAAACCAGTCAGTAAACCAGTCAGCAGGTCAGTAAACCAGTCAGTAAACCAGTCAGCAGGTCAGTAAACCAGTCACTAAACCAGTCAGCAGGTCAGTAAACCAGTCTAAACCAGTCAGCAGGTCAGTAAACCAGTCTAAACCAGTCAGCAGGTCAGTAAACCAGTCTAAACATTACGACCCCGCATGAGCGGCGGGGTCGTAATGTTTCTAGACAGCGTGGCGAAAGCCAACACGCTGGTGGTGGCGGGGTGGAGGTGACGCCGCTCTCCACGCCGGCGGTCCGGGTGACCGTGGCCAACGTGCCCCCTTCATCAGGGACGAGGCTCTCGTCAGGGAGCTGAGTAAACACGGGAAGGTGGTCACACAGGTGAGGAAGATCTCCTCAGGGTTTAAATCGCTCTACTCAAACACGTGGTGTCCCACAGGAGGCAGCTCCTTATGGTTTTAACTGACCGGAGCAGGGACCTCCACGTTGTTGTCAAGGTCCGGGTGGAGGAGTTTGATTATATAATGTTTGCAACCTCGGGGGTCACAAGGTGTTTTGTCTGTAGGAAGGAGGGACACCAGGCGCCGAGCGTGTCCGGGGAGGGGTGCCGCTGGCGGGGCTCCGCCTGCTGGCGGGGCTCCGGCTGCTGGCGGGGCTCCGGCTGCTGGCGGGGCTCCGGCTGCTGGCGGGGGCTCCGGCTGCTGGCGGGGCTCCGGCTGCTGGCGGGGCTCCGGCTGCGGGACTTCCGCCTGCCGGCGGGGCTCCGACGGCTGGCTGGGGTGCGCCTGAGAGGCAGGACCAGGAGGTCAGAGACCGGCAAGATGGTCAGAAAGGACTAGAGGGGGGGAGGTGGGGTCCAAGAGGTGGAGGAGAGGGATCAGGGTGAGCCAAGGGGGCTCCAGGCGAATGTGGGCCTGCAGGTGGATCAGGGGGGGGGAGGGGGAGCAGCAGGACAGGCAGGCGGCTGCTGGGGGGACGGGGGGGAGGCCAACAAACAGCAAGGGGTAGGTGAAAAAGCAGAGGGCGGTGAGGAAGAGGAAGGTGAAGAGGCCGGCGTGTTGTCAGGAGTTGAGGCTGACATGGAGGCCGAGGAGGAGGGGCCTAAAGCCGGCCGGCTCAAGAGAAAGTGCAGGGGGGACGCTGAGAGCTCCCAGGCAAAGAAGGGAGCGGTGGGCTCAAGGAGGGAAGCAAGGAGGGAAGCAGAACCTGCGTCCGGTGGAGGAGAGGACTCTGCTGATAGCGAGGCCTCTGATTCCTGGGCTGGGCTCCGGAGTGGTAGCGAAGGCTACAGCATAGACAGGATCAAGATGTTTCTCCACAAGACTAAAAAGGAGAGGGGAGTGGATGTGGGGGTTCATTTCTCTGATAAAGAGAAGCTTTTAAAGTCTGCTCAGTTCCACATGCACAGCGGTGGAAGAGGAGGCTTTACTAGGCAAGAGGGCTTCAGAATGAAGAAAATAATGCAGAAGATCAGCAAGGAGTTAGGAGAGGGTGGGTTAATTTAGGCATGATGTATGTTTTATTACTTTTTATCTTTTAACGACGAATCTCCTGAACATCAGCACCCTGAATGTGAACGGGGCCGGGGACCCGGCAAAGAGGTCTCTGGTGCACCGGCTGACAAAACCCTGTTTCTGCAAGAGACTCAAGGGCACCACCAGTGGGGGGTGGGGATCCTCTTCTCAGAGAGCTCTACACCAGAATCTGTAGAGGTGGAGCAGGTGGTGGAGGGCAGGCTGCCCCCCGCAGACCCCTTTCCGGAGCTGGGATCCGTTCCGGACCTGAGCGGGGGTCCCAGGAGCCCTGCTGAGCGGGGTCCCAGGATCCCTGCTGAGCGGGGGTCCCAGGAGCCCTGCTGAGCGGGGCGGACCAGCAGCGAGTGGACTTCTGCACCGCCACGGGGAAGTCCGTGGACACGCTGTGTGTGACACTTTTAAACAGAGATGAACTGTCCGGGAGAACAGGCGCTGTGTGGAGGCCGTGTTCAGGCAACAGGGACACCTGGTGTCAGGCAACACCTGTTTTAGGGGTCCGGTATCGGGAGCTGGCCTCCAAGGGGCTCCTGAACACGGTGCTGGGAGAGGCCCAGCTGGTGGCCTGCAGGAAGCGCAGCACGGGACAGGAAGCACTCCCTGTCTCCAGGTCTCTGGTCGAGGCCAGAGCCTGGTGAGTTTTAGGGTGTGGATGGATTTATCCAGGAATGGTGTTATGAAAATGTTTTTGTGTGAATCAGGAATGTATATGTTGTCATAAGAACTGTGGTTTAAATTGAGTGTTAAATAAATAAAGGTTTTGTAAAAGTCAAAAAAAAGTCTCTCCCTCTCTCTCTCTCTGTCTCTCTCTCTCTCTCTCTCTGGGATGGGCAGGAAGAGGCAGGTGGAGCATGGGGATGGGCAGGAAGAGGCAGGTGGAGCATGGGGATGGGCAGGAAGAGGCAGGTGGAGCATGGGGATGGGCAGGAAGAGGCAGGTGGAGCATGGGGATGGGCAGGAAGAGGCAGGTGGAGCATGGGGATGGGCAGGAAGAGGCAGGTGGAGCATGGGGATGGGCAGGAAGAGGCAGGTGGAGCATGGGGATGGGCAGGAAGCGGCAGGTGGAGCATGGGGATGGGCAGGAAGAGGCAGGTGGAGCATGGGGATGGGCAGGAAGCGGCAGGTGGAGCATGGGGATGGGCAGGAAGAGGCAGGTGGAGCATGGGGATGGGCAGGAAGCGGCAGGTGGAGCATGGGGATGGGCAGGAAGCGGCAGGTGGAGCATGGGGATGGGCAGGAAGAGGCAGGTGGAGCATGGGGATGGGCAGGAAGAGGCAGGTGGAGCATGGGGATGGGCAGGAGGCGGCAGGTGGAGCATGGGGATGGGCAGGAAGAGGCAGGTGGAGCATGGGGATGGGCAGGAAGAGGCAGGTGGAGCATGGGGATGGGCAGGAAGAGGCAGGTGGAGCATGGGGATGGGCAGGAGGCGGCAGGTGGAGCATGGGGATGGGCAGGAAGAGGCAGGTGGAGCATGGGGATGGGCAGGAAGAGGCAGGTGGAGCATGGGGATGGGCAGGAAGAGGCAGGTGGAGCATGGGGATGGGCAGGAAGAGGCAGGTGGAGCATGGGGATGGGCAGGAAGCGGCAGGTGGAGCATGGGGATGGGCAGGAAGAGGCAGGTGGAGCATGGGGATGGGCAGGAAGCGGCAGGTGGAGCATGGGGATGGGCAGGAAGCGGCAGGTGGAGCATGGGGATGGGCAGGAGGCGGCAGGTGGAGCATGGGGATGGGCAGGAGGCGGCAGGTGGAGCATGGGGATGGGCAGGAAGCGGCAGGTGGAGCATGGGGATGGGCAGGAGGCGGCAGGTGGAGCATGGGGATGGGCAGGAGGCGGCAGGTGGAGCATGGGGATGGGCAGGAAGAGGCAGGTGGAGCATGGGGATGGGCAGGAAGCGGCAGGTGGAGCATGGGGATGGGCAGGAGGCGGCAGGTGGAGCATGGGGATGGGCAGGAAGAGGCAGGTGGAGCATGGGGATGGGCAGGAAGCGGCGGCAGTGTGGAGGACAAACCTCCGGTCAAGACTCTGGCTCCAGTTTTGTTTCATCACCACATCTCCGACCTCGAGTCGTTCACAGCGGTGGTGTTTTAAGAACACACTGCAATGTTTCGGACGGTCAACTGTCTTTTACACATTTCTTAACTGACTGATGGTGTTTTAAAAGAAAGAGAAATTGTAGAACAAGGATTCTATTTTTTTCATTGTTATTTATTGCATTAACACTGTATATATTGTAAAACTTTGAAAATATGTGAATAAAGTGTAAAAATCTAAAATCTCTCTCTCTCTCTCTCTCTCTTAGTTCCTGATACTGTTAAAGCATTAACAGGAAGCAGCTGAATGAGGAAGAAGAGAAAAAGAGGAAGAAGAGAAAAAGAGGAAGGATGTACAGAAGGGTGGAGACGAGAGGTGTTCACTTCTTATCAGACAGGAAACACAACGCCAGAGGAGACGGAGGACCTGAGCATCATGAGGAGCGTTCTTCTCCTCATCCTGCCTCTGCTGACAGGTAACCATCACTCACCTGACAGGTAGCCATCACTCACCTGACAGGTAACCATCACTCACCTGACAGGTAACCATCACTCACCTGACAGGTAACCATCACTCACCTGACAGGTAACCATCACTCACCTGACAGGTAGCCATCACTCACCTGACAGGTAGCCATCACTCACCTGACAGGTAACCATCACTCACCTGACAGGTAACCATCACTCACCTGACAGGTAGCCATCACTCACCTGACAGGTAGCCATCACTCACCTGACAGGTAACCATCACTCACCTGACAGGTAACCATCACTCACCTGACAGGTAGCCATCACTCACCTGACAGGTCAGAGAGGGAGGGAGAGAGAGAGAGAGAGAGTATTGATAGGAAGTCCCTGACATGAATAATATCATAGATTATAATATTCGTACAGATTCTCTTTATTTGGCTTAAACTTTGACTGGGGAAATATGTGATGGCCATAAAGGAGAAGTTTGTGATTTCAGCAGCTAAACGTGATGATGATGATGATGATGATGATGATGATGATGATGATGATGATGATGATTACTGACTGGTTTACTGGCCTGCTGACTGGTTTACTAACCTGCTGACTGGTTTACTAACCTGCTGACTGGTTTAGTGACCTGCTGACTGGTTTAGTGACCTGCTGACTGGTTTACTGACCTGCTGACTGGTTTAGTGACCTGCTGACTGGTTTACTGACCTGCTGACTGGTTTAGTGACCTGCTGACTGGTTTACTAACCTGCTGACTGGTTTACTGACCTGCTGACTGGTTTACTGACCTGCTGACTGGTTTACTAACCTGCTGACTGGTTTAGACTGGTTTACTAACCTGCTGACTGGTTTACTGACCTGCTGACTGGTTTACTGACCTGCTGACTGGTTTAGTGACCTGCTGACTGGTCTGTGCCGGCCTGATTGATGCTGTTTGTCCTGAGACCGTTCAGTCTGATGAGACCTTTCCTCTCTGATCTCCAGGCTGCAAGGACACACCTGATGTGAAGGGCTGCACGGACGGATGGGTTCATTTCACCTGCAAGTACCCTCACACGAGTACTCCACAAGGGCCATTCAGGGTTGCTGTAGTTAAGAAGGGTCCTAAGGGGGGCCCTAAGGGGGGTCCTAAGGGGGGTTCTAAGGGGGGCCCTAAGGGGGGCCCTAAGGGGGGTCCTAAGGGGGGCCCTAAGGGGGGTCCTAGAAGCCATACAGTCGTCCGCAGCACTCTGAATCAGTGGGAAAACACCAGCAGGTTCTTTGTGTTCCATGATACAAACAAAAGAAACCTCAGGGTGCTCATCAAACAACTTCACCCTGAGGACTCTGGGAAATACAACTGCTACGGATCTGACTCCGGATCTGACTCCGGATCTGACTCCGGATCTGACTCCGGATCTGACTCCGGTGAAGACGAGGAAGTCACCCTGAAAGTTGGTAAGAAGTATTTTTATATTGCTGTCTCTCTTGAAGTACTTTCTTGAAGTACTTTCTTGAAGTACTTTGTAAGTCTGGTACAAACGACGAGAGGCCGGTCAGAAAATATCAGTCTGATGGTTTCCTCCACCAGCAGGGTCACGAACTCTTAGTTAGTTAGGTAGTTAATGGGTTAGTTAGTTAGGTAGTTAGTTAATGGGTTAGTTAGTTAGTTAGTTAGGTAGGTAGTTAGTGGGTTAGTTATTTAGTTATTTAGTTATTTAGTTAGTGGGTTAGTTAGGTAGTTAGTGAGTTAGTTAGTGGGTTAGTTAGTGAGTTAGTTAGTTAGTGGGTTAGTTATTTAGTTAGTTAGTTAGTGGGTTAGTTAGTGGGTTAGTTAGTGGGTTAGTTAGTGAGTTAGTTAGTTAGTGGGTTAGTTATTTAGTTAGTTAGTTAGTGGGTTAGTTAGTGGGTTAGTTAGTGAGTTAGTGAGTTAGTGGGTTAGTTATTTAGTTATTTAGTTAGTGGGTTAGTTAGGTAGTTAGTGAGTTAGTTGGTGAGTTAGTTAGTGAGTTGGTGAGTTAGTTAGTGGGTTAGTTAGTGAGTTAGTTAGTTAGTGGGTTAGTTATTTAGTTAGTTAGTTAGTGGGTTAGTTAGTGGGTTAGTTAGTGGGTTAGTTAGTGAGTTAGTTAGTTAGTGGGTTAGTTATTTAGTTAGTTAGTTAGTGGGTTAGTTAGTGAGTTAGTGAGTTAGTGGGTTAGTTATTTAGTTCGTGAGTTAGTTAGTGAGTTAGTGGGTTAGTTAGTGAGTTAGTTAGTGAGTTAGTTAGTGAGTTAGTTAGTTAGTGGGTTAGTGGGTTAGTTAGTGGGTTAGTTAGTTAGTGGGTTAGTTATTTAGTTAGTGGGTTAGTGAGTTAGTGAGTTAGTTAGTGGGTTAGTTAGTGAGTGAGTTAGTTAGTTAGTGAGTTAGTGAGTTAGTTAGTGGGTTAGTTATTTAGTTAGTTAGTTAGTGGGTTAGTTAGTGGGTTAGTTAGTGAGTTAGTTAGTTAGTTAGTGGGTTAGTTATTTAGTTAGTTAGTTAGTGGGTTAGTTAGTGGGTTAGTTAGTGAGTTAGTGAGTTAGTGGGTTAGTTATTTAGTTCGTGAGTTAGTTAGTGAGTTAGTGGGTTAGTTAGTGAGTTAGTGAGTTAGTTAGTGAGTTAGTTAGTTAGTGGGTTAGTGGGTTAGTTAGTGGGTTAGTTAGTTAGTGGGTTAGTTATTTAGTTAGTGGGTTAGTGAGTTAGTGAGTTAGTTAGTGGGTTAGTTAGTTAGTGAGTTAGTTAGTTAGTGAGTTAGTGAGTTAGTTAGTGGGTTAGTTAGTTAGTGGGTTAGTTATTTAGTTAGTGGGTTAGTTAGTGAGTTGGTGGGTTAGTGAGTTAGTTATTTAGTTCGTGAGTTAGTGGGTTAGTGGGTTAGTGAGTTAGTGAGTTAGTTAGTTGGTGGGTTAGTGAGTTAGTGGGTTAGTTAGCTAGCTAGCTAGTTAGTTAGTGGGTTAGTGAGTTAGTGGTTTAGTTAGTTAGCTGGTTAGTGAGTTAGTGAGATAGTTAGTGGGTTAGTTAGTTGGTTAGTGGGTTGGTTAGTTAGTTAGTTAGTTAGTTAGTTAGTTAGTTAGTGGGCTAGTGAGTTAGTGGGTTAGTGAGTTAGTGGGTTAGTTAGTTAGTGAGCTAGTGGGTAAGTTAGTTGGTTAGTTAGTTAGATAGTGGGTTGGTTAGTTAGTTAGTGAGATAGTGGGTTAGTGAGACAGTGAGTTAGTTAGTGAGACAGTAGGATAGTGAGTGGGTTAGTGAGATAGTGGGTAAGTGTGTTAGTTGGTTAGTTCGTGGGTTAGTGAGTTAGTGGGTTAGTTAGTGAGTGAGTGGGTTAGTGAGATAGTGGGTTAGTGGGTAAGTTAGTTAGTGAGATAGTGGGATAGTGGGTTAGTTAGTTGGTTAGTGGGTTAGTGGGTTAGTGAGTTAGTTAGTGAGTTAGTGGGTTAGTAAGATAGTGGGTTATTGAGTTAGTGAGACAGTGAGTTAGTTAGTGAGACAGTAAGATAGTTAGTGAGATAGTGGGTTAGTTAGTTGGTTAGTGGGTTAGTGAGCTAGTTAGTGAGTTAGTGGGTTAGTAAGATAGTGGGTTAGTGAGTTAGTGAGACAGTGAGTTAGTTAGTGAGATAGTGGGTAAATGGGTTAGTTGGTTAGTTCGTGGTTAGTGAGTTAGTGGGTTAGTTAGTGAGACAGTAAGATAGTGAGTGGGTTAGTGAGATAGTGGGTACGTGTGTTAGTTGGTTAGTTCGTGGGTTAGTGAGTTAGTGGGTTAGTTAGTGAGTGAGTGGGTTAGTGAGATAGTGGGTTAGTGGGTAAGTTAGTTAGTGAGATAGTGTGATAGTGGGTTAGTTAGTTGGTTAGTGGGTTAGTGGGTTAGTGGGTTAGTGAGTTAGTTAGTGAGTTAGTGGGTTAGTAAGATAGTGGGTTATTGAGTTAGTGAGACAGTGAGTTAGTTAGTGAGACAGTAAGATAGTTAGTGAGATAGTGGGTTAGTTAGTTGGTTAGTGGGTTAGTGGGTTAGTGAGTTAGTGAGACAGTGAGTTAGTTAGTGAGATAGTGGGTAAGTGGGTTAGTTGGTTAGTTCGTGGGTTAGTGAGTTAGTGGGTTAGTTAGTGAGTGAGTGGGTTAGTGAGATAGTGGGTTAGTGGGTAAGTTAGTTAGTGAGATAGTGGGTTAGTTAGTTAGTTAGTTAGTGAGATAGTGGGTTGGTTAGTTAGTTAGTGAGATAGTGAGTTAGTGAGACAGTGAGTTAGTTAGTGAGACAGTAAGATAGTGAGTGAGTGAGTGAGTGGGTTAGTGAGATAGTGGGTAAGTGGGTTAGTTGGTTAGTTCATGGGTTAGTGAGTGAGTGGGTTAGTGAGATAGTGGGTTAGTGGGTAAGTTAGTTAGTGAGATAGTGAGTTAGTTAGTGAGTTAGTTAGTTAGTGAGACAGTGAGATAGTTAGTCAGTTAGTTAGTTAGTTAGTGAGATAGTGAGACAGTGAGATAGTGAGTTAGTTAGTTACTTAGCTAGCTAGTTAGTTAGTTAGTTAGTTAGTTAGTTAGTGAGATCTACGCTACATCACACATGAGAGTCGATGGAAATAAAACATTTATGAAGCACACGTTACTTCTCAGATCTCCTGTTTTACTTTTTTTATTCCCAGATAATAACGGCTGCCAGTCACCTGTCAATCAAACTGCGTACATAAGCGCTCGGACCAGCATCTCATGCGACGCCTCCAGCTTCTCGTTCTTCTGCAAAGACCAGGCCGGTCCAGCCTGTGAGGACATCCTCCACACAGAGTCTCCTCAGAGGTCAAACGGGTCGTTCGCTCTCACAGAGACCAGCGGCGGCTTCAGCGTGTCCATCAGCAACGTGACCTCACGGCACGCTGGCGTCTACTGGTGTGGACGTGAGCACGGACGCTACCGAGCTGCTGTCAGGAGGACACAGCTGGAGGTCAAAGGTGAGGAGCTCAACAACAACATGAAAGCATCGTGCAAAGGAAAAGACTTACAAACTATTAAAAACAGTCAGTACAACATTAAAAAGCAAAAAATTTAATTAAAGTTGCAGTTTAAGAAATGAAATGCAGTCGTGAAATGCAGAAATGTATTACTCTGCTTGAATCTGGTTCAATTAAAGGAAACAGTCTTCAAACAAGTCTTCAATCTGGATTTCAAGGAGCTGAGTTTGGTTTCTCTAAGGGTCTCTGAGGGTCTCTTGGGGTCTCTTGGGGTCTCTAAGGGTCTCTGAGGGTCTCTGGGGGTCCCTAAGGGTCTCTGAGGGTCTCTGAGGGTCTCTTGGGGTCTCTAAGGGTCTCTGAGGGTCTCTTGGGGTCCCTAAGGGTCTCTGAGGGTCTCTGAGGGTCTCTTGGGGTCTCTAAGGGTCTCTGAGGGTCTCTTGGGGTCTCTAAGGGTCTCTGAGGGTCTCTTGGGGTCCCTAAGGGTCTCTGAGGGTCTCTTGGGGTCCCTAAGGGTCTCTGAGAGTCTCAGCAGACCTGTAGCTTTCAAAGTCAAAAAAGTCAGTTTTATTGTCACTTCTTCCGTTTGTGCAAACATACAGAAGACCTGAAATGATGTTTCTCTTGTCTGACATAAAGTGAATAGTACAAAAAAATAGACAACATATAAACAACATATAAACATAGTGCAACAACATATTAACACAGTGCAAAAACTGTTAAAAAAGTGAAAAATAGACAACATATAAACAACATATATACAACATACATTAGGAAACTATATAAGTGTGCATTATAGCAGCGGTCAGACAGTTTAGCAGCAGAGTCTAGATGTGGGAGTGGTGAGGTAGAGAGTTCAGCTTCCTGGCAGTCTGGTAGTGGAGCTGGTTGACAGTCTGGTGGTGAAGCTGGTTGACAGTCTGGTGGTGAAGCTGGTTGACAGTCTGGTGGTGGAGCTGGTTGACAGTCTGGTGGTGAAGCTGGTTGACAGTCTGGTGGTGAAGCTGGTTGACAGTCTGGTGGTGAAGCTGGTTGACAGTCTGGTGGTGGAGCTGGTTGACAGTCTGGTGGTGAAGCTGGTTGACAGCCTAGTGGTGAAGCTGGTTGACAGCCTAGTGGTGAAGCTGGTTGACAGCCTGGTGGTGGAGCTGGTTGACAGTCTGGTAGTGAAGCTGGTTGACAGCCTGGTGGTGGAGCTGGTTGACAGTCTGGTGGTGGAGCTGGTTGACAGTCTGGTGGTGGAGCTGGTTGACAGCCTGGTGGTGGAGCTGGTTGACAGTCTGGTGGTGGAGCTGGTTGACAGTCTGGTGGTGGAGCTGGTTGACAGTCTGGTGGTGGAGCTGGTTGACAGTCTGGTGGTGGAGCTGGTTGACAGTCTGGTGGTGGAGCTGGTTGACAGTCTGGTGGTGGAGCTGGTTGACAGTCTGGTGGTGGAGCTGGTTGACAGTCTGGTGGTGAAGCTGGTTGACAGTCTGGTGGTGGAGCTGGTTGACAGTCTGGTGGTGGAGCTGGTTGACAGTCTGGTGGTGAAGCTGGTTGACAGTCTGGTGGTGGAGCTGGTTGACAGTCTGGTGGTGAAGCTGGTTGACAGTCTGGTGTCTGGTGACCACAATCGTGGTCGCTTTGCGGTGAGGCGGGTGTTGTATGTGTCCTGCAGGGAGGGGAGGGGGGGGAGTGAGGCACCAATGATTCTTCCAGCTGCATCCACTATGCGCTGCAGGGCTTTCCTGCTGTAGTCTGTGCAGCTTCCGCCCCACACAGTGATGCAGTTGGTCAGGATGCTCTCCATGGTCCACGGTAGAAGGTGCACAGAAGGCTTCCTGCTTTCCTCAGTTTGCGGAGGAAGTAGAGGCGCCTCTGTGCTTTCTTTGCCAGGGATTTAGTGTTGTCTGTCCACTAGAGGTCTTCAGGGACTTTGTTCCAGATATGTGGACCAGAAGACCTGAACACTGCTCCTCCATGTTTAGTTCTGACTCCTGGAACAGGAAGTAGACCAGTCCCAGACCACCTGAGGGTTGTTGGTTCATAAGCAGCAGATCAGAGATGTATTGAGGCCCTAAACCATTCAGGGCTTCATAAACCAGCAGCAGGGTCATAAGGTCCATTCTTTGTCGGACAGGAAGCCGGTTTGATTACTCACATCATATAGTGACGTTCTCTCCGTCCGGCTGAAGGTATCACAAGCTCCACGAGGTCTCCAGCGATTGGCCAGACGCTCTCATACTGGTGTCAATACCCGGAGGTCGCTCCGGTGAAGAAGTTCATCTGTCGGGGAGAAGATCCGTCTCGCTGTGAGCGCCTGCTGAGCACCGCTCAGAGAACCAACGGCAGGTTCTCCATGGCGGACGACGTCAGGAAGAGGAACGTCAGCGTCACAGTGACGGACGTCCGCAGGGAGGACACTGGGACGTACTGGTGTGGAGCAGAACGCACTGGGAGCACGAGCCACCCGCTCTACCACCGGCTCGTGCTGACGGCCGGTGAGTCGTTATCTGATCCTGGTTCAGATTGTAGGAGAGGAGGCTTCGGCGATTCTTAATTACTGCTGGAGTCATATCATATCTCATGAAGTCTCTTTAATAAATACGTGTTTTTGAGTTTTTCAGGCAACAAAACTCCTGAAATGACTCGTAGCAGCAGAAGAAATGAAGCGAGATAGGAAGTAGTGTGATGTGCTCCACCCGAGCATCCTTTAAGCATCTCATCATGTGGAACCATGTTCAGAGAAAACACACGGCAGTTATCTAGACCAAAGCACAACTTTTTAACCAAGGAGTGTGATCTTAAAGGGACAGTGTGCATAAGAACAGAGTATGTTTAACTCCTAGTAGTACTGAACTCATAACTCTCTCCCTGCAGGCCACCGTAGTTGTTATCTGAACCGGGTTCAGATTGTAGGAGGGTAACTGACACCTGCAGGCCACCGTAGTTGTCCGACACCCTTATAAAAGGGGAGGGGCTTAGCTGAGGGGTATTTAGTTGGTTGCAACCTGCAAACAAACCACTAGATGTCACTAAAACATACCTTTAATGTTTATTATTATCGAGCCGTTTCCTCGAACAATAACAGATGATGATCGTATGAGCTGCTTCTTCACTCGCTCATCAGATAACCTTCAGTGAGACTTTGTGTGTCTTTGTCACAGAGAAAGATTCAAACTGGACACGAACATTTGTGCCGCAGGAGGATTTATTAACAAACATGTATTTATTTTTAAGACACGTCTGTTTGCTTTCAGTGGAACCAACAAAAGCCAAGCTTCCGGTTCCTGCTGCTGGGACTCGAGGTGAGAACCGCTGGACATCTTTAACCTGCAGAAGAGACTCGTAGAGTTCCTCTGAACCTCTAGAACATGAAGACATGACGTGTCTGTGTGTCGTCCTGCAGGAAGTCGTCATGTCCTCCTCGCGGTGTTCGTCTGTGGGGTCGTCCTGCTGCTGCTGGGGATCCTGGGGATCCTCATCTACAGACGTAAGACATGTTACAACCACGTGATCCTCATCTACAGACATGTTACAACCACGTGATCCTCATGTACAGACATGTTACAACCACGTGATCCTCATGTACAGACATGTTACAACCACGTGATCCTCATGTACAGACGTAAGACATGTTACAACCACGTGATCCTCATGTACAGACATGTTACAACCACGTGATCCTCATGTACAGACATGTTACAACCACGTGATCCTCATGTACAGACATGTTACAACCACGTGATCCTCATGTACAGACGTAAGACATGTTACAACCACGTGATCCTCATCTACAGACATGTTACAACCACGTGATCCTCATCTACAGACATGTGTTACAACCACGTGATCCTCATGTACAGACATGTTACAACCACGTGATCCTCATCTACAGACATGTTACAACCACGTGATCCTCATGTACAGACATGTGTTACAACCACGTGATCCTCATGTACAGACATGTTACAACCACGTGATCCTCATGTACAGACATGTTACAACCACGTGATCCTCATGTACAGACATGTTACAACCACGTGATCCTCATCTACAGACATGTTACAATCACGTGATCCTCATGTACAGACATGTTACAACCACGTGATCCTCATGTACAGACATGTTACAACCACGTGATCCTCATCTACAGACATGTTACAACCACGTGATCCTCATCTACAGACATGTTACAACCACGTGATCCTCATGTACAGACATGTTACAACCACGTGATCCTCATGTACAGACATGTTACAACCACGTGATCCTCATGTACAGACATGTTACAACCACGTGATCCTCATCTACAGACATGTTACAACCACGTGATCCTCATGTACAGACATGTTACAACCACGTGATCCTCATCTACAGACATGTTACAACCACGTGATCCTCATCTACAGACGTAAGACATGTTACAACCACGTGATCCTCATCTACAGACATGTTACAACCACGTGATCCTCATCTACAGACGTAAGACATGTTACAACCACGTGATCCTCATCTACAGACATGTTACAACCACGTGATCCTCATGTACAGACATGTTACAACCACGTGATCCTCATCTACAGACATGTTACAACCACGTGATCCTCATGTACAGACATGTTACAACCACGTGATCCTCATCTACAGACATGTTACAACCACGTGATCCTCATGTACAGACATGTTACAACCACGTGATCCTCATGTACAGACATGTTACAACCACGTGATCCTCATGTACAGACATGTTACAACCACGTGATCCTCATGTACAGACATGTTACAACCACGTGATCCTCATCTACAGACATGTTACAACCACGTGATCCTCATGTACAGACATGTTACAACCACGTGATCCTCATCTACAGATATGTTACAACCACGTGATCCTCATCTACAGACGTAAGACATGTTACAACCACGTGATCCTCATGTACAGACATGTTACAACCACGTGATCCTCATGTACAGACATGTTACAACCACGTGATCCTCATGTACAGACATGTTACAACCACGTGATCCTCATGTACAGACATGTTACAACCACGTGATCCTCATCTACAGACATGTTACAACCACGTGATCCTCATCTACAGACATGTTACAACCACGTGATCCTCATGTACAGACATGTTACAATCACGTGATCCTCATCTACAGACATGTTACAACCACGTGATCCTCATGTACAGACATGTTACAACCACGTGATCCTCATCTACAGACATGTTACAACCACGTGATCCTCATGTACAGACATGTTACAACCACGTGATCCTCATGTACAGACATGTTACAACCACGTGATCCTCATCTACAGACATGTTACAACCACGTGATCCTCATGTACAGACATGTTACAACCACGTGATCCTCATCTACAGACATGTTACAACCACGTGATCCTCATCTACAGACATGTTACAACCACGTGATCCTCATCTACAGACATGTTACAACCACGTGATCCTCATCTACAGACGTAAGACATGTTACAACCACGTGATCCTCATGTACAGACATGTGTTACAACCACGTGATCCTCATCTACAGACATGTTACAACCACGTGATCCTCATGTACAGACATGTTACAACCACGTGATCCTCATGTACAGACATGTTACAACCACGTGATCCTCATGTACAGACATGTTACAACCACGTGATCCTCATGTACAGACATGTTACAACCACGTGATCCTCATCTACAGACATGTTACAACCACGTGATCCTCATCTACAGACATGTTACAACCACGTGATCCTCATGTACAGACATGTTACAACCACGTGATCCTCATGTACAGACATGTGTTACAACCACGTGATCCTCATCTACAGACGTAAGACATGTTACAACCACGTGATCCTCATCTACAGACGTGTTACAACCACGTGATCCTCATCTACAGACATGTTACAACCACGTGATCCTCATCTACAGACATGTTACAACCACGTGATCCTCATGTACAGACATGTTACAACCACGTGATCCTCATGTACAGACATGTTACAACCACGTGATCCTCATGTACAGACATGTTACAACCACGTGATCCTCATCTACAGACATGTGTTACAACCACGTGATCCTCATGTACAGACATGTTACAATCACGTGATCCTCATCTACAGACATGTTACAACCATGTGATCCTCATGTACAGACATGTTACAACCACGTGATCCTCATGTACAGACATGTTACAACCACGTGATCCTCATCTACAGACATGTTACAACCACGTGATCCTCATGTACAGACATGTTACAACCACGTGATCCTCATGTACAGACATGTTACAATCACGTGATCCTCATCTACAGACATGTTACAACCACGTGATCCTCATCTACAGACATGTTACAACCACGTGATCCTCATCTACAGACATGTTACAACCACGTGATCCTCATGTACAGACATGTTACAACCACGTGATCCTCATGTACAGACATGTTACAACCACGTGATCCTCATGTACAGACATGTTACAATCACGTGATCCTCATCTACAGACATGTTACAACCACGTGATCCTCATCTACAGACATGTTACAACCACGTGATCCTCATCTACAGACATGTTACAACCACGTGATCCTCATCTACAGACATGTTACAACCACGTGATCCTCATCTACAGACATGTTACAACCACGTGATCCTCATGTACAGACATGTTACAACCACGTGATCCTCATGTACAGACATGTTACAATCACGTGATCCTCATGTACAGACATGTTACAACCACGTGATCCTCATCTACAGACATGTTACAACCACGTGATCCTCATGTACAGACATGTTACAACCACGTGATCCTCATCTACAGACATGTTACAACCACGTGATCCTCATGTACAGACATGTTACAACCACGTGATCCTCATGTACAGACATGTTACAATCACGTGATCCTCATCTACAGACATGTTACAACCACGTGATCCTCATCTACAGACATGTTACAACCACGTGATCCTCATGTACAGACATGTTACAACCATGTGATCCTCATGTACAGACATGTTACAACCACGTGATCCTCATGTACAGACGTAAGACAGGATCTACTAGATCTACTAGTTCTACTAGATCTACTGGTTCTTTTTTGGGGACAGACAGTCGTCGTGAAGTCCTGATGAAACCAAAAGCTGCTTAATAACGTAGACAGAGAGACAGCTGATGAAAAGTGGTGAAATGAATTCTCCTTCTCTGCTTATTAATTCATCTTTTGTTGTTTTTCTGTCAGGACATTTAAAAAACAAAAGCAATGCAGCAGCAGTGCAGCACATCAAAGAGGTTGGTGTCTGAATATGTGTGTGTGTGTGTGTGTGTGTGTGTGTGTGTGTGTGTGTGTGTGTTTTATTTATATAATACATACTAAACGTTCCATATATATATTATTATACTTTCGCCAGGTGAGAAACAGGAACAAAGAATATGTGATTATTTGATCTCTATGATGCAGTTTATCTGGGAAAGTGTTCAAAGTTCTTGTGAAGGTGTTTCCTGTAATAACTGTGTCTTATTCCTCTCTGTTAGGAGGACGTCTACGAGGAAATCCAGGAGCAGAACCAAGACCCAAGACAGAAAGTGAGCACCATTTATGCCACCGCCGACTTTCCCATGAGCCCCCCTGGCTCGCTGCATTACTCCACCCTCGACGTCCAGAGGTGCCCGGGAGCAGCCGGTGCACCGGTCACCACACCTCCATCCTCCGCCTGCGAGTCCTCGGCTGTGAAGGAGGCTCCTCTCTGACGCCGCAGTTCAACCCTCTTCCAGGTCTGAAGCCATCCGCCATGCGATCGGCTCTCCTGACTCAGAGACCGTCGGACCATTCATCAGCCATGGCGTAAATGTTCACCTCATTGTGTTTGATTAACTATCTCAGAATGTAATATGATTTCATCCTCCTCGCATGCTACTCTCAAACTCTGACTATGTTTGCTTCAGAGCAACAGGCCGTGTCAAAAATTTACCAATCTTTTTTATTTTTTAAGTTGTAAAATGCAAAGCTAAATCACTGTTAGTCTCCGAAAAAAAATGTCTGCTTTTGTGTTGTGTTGACAATATGCAATGTCCGGGCATAACGGTGCAATGCTGTGCCTTTGCTCAAAGGAAAATAAGACGCACAAAGAGATGAACTACACAACAAAATAATATGTATTTATTCGGTTTATACTCATTTATTGGTACCTTTAGTCCACGGGTGTCAAACTCATTTTCACCCCGGGTCACATCAGCATTATGGTTGTAACTAACACTGTATAAACTACTCCTTAACCCTGTTAAATAACTGTCTTTGCATTTGATTATTGTTGATTAAAGTGTAAACATATTATTGTACATGCATTTGTATAAATGTAAAAATATAATTAAGCAAATTTCTCTTATTACAACATACATCCATTTAATTTAGGGTTAAGAAACCCACAATACATATATAGATACACCATAGATGTTACTATAGTTAATAATATTATTTAACATTTATTTAAGAGATGTGTTCTAATACCCCTCAGTAATAGTCAGGTAACACAACAACCTTTTATTTATTTATATGATTCTCTTAAGGTTCATTTTACCGTTTCTTTAATTGAAATGGAGGTATCCTGACAGAAAAGGCCCAGAGGCCCACACCAGAAATATTAAAACATACACAATATGTTCATGGATAAGGAAGCTGATAGAAAAATTCCCACGACACCTTGAGGTAAAATCATTGATCAGGAACATTTATTCTTCGAAGAAGGAACAGAGTCAGAATCACAACATGATGTCATTGCGTATCCTGGACTGCTCCATGAATGAGCAGAGAGTTACCTCTTAAATACATTAATGACTCAATCACAGAAGCTCTCGTGACGTCTTCAGATTACCATCGGCACGGTCATGATAACAAGGAACACCACGTTCTTCACACAGAGACATGGAGGCATCCCAGTCTGAAGACTCCATCAGAAGGTCATACGTATGTTTAAACAGGAGAGGTCAGATGAGAAGCCACAAGCCTTTACAGTCTATGATTAATAATATAACTGTGAAACAGTCGTTGATTAAGAGTAAATAAGTTTTTCTTCTAACAGAAACCTAACAAGGTCACCAAGAGATGAGAAACAAATTGGATGATAGATCATTGTTTTTAGAGTATTTTACAGCTGATTTAAGACATGGGTCAAAACCGACCCGTTAACACAAGAGATGCTAACAGGAAGCTAACACAAGAGATGCTAACAGGAAGCTAACACAAGAGATGCTAACAGGAAGCTAACACAAGAGATGCTAACAGGAAGCTAACACAAGAGATGCTAACAGGAAGCTAACACAAGAGATGCTAACAGGAAGCTAACACAAGAGATGCTAACAGGAAGCTAACACAAGAGATGCTAACAGGAAGCTAACACAAGAGATGCTAACAGGAAGCTAACACAAGAGATGCTAACAGGAAGCTAACACAAGAGATACTAACAGAAAGCTAACACAAGAGATGCTAACAGGAAGCTAACACAAGAGATGCTAACAGGAAGCTAACACAAGAGATACTAACAGGAAGCTAACACAAGAGATGCTAACAGGAAGCTAACACAAGAGATGCTAACAGAAAGGTAACACAAGAGATGCTAACAAAAAGGTAACACAAGAGATGCTAACAGAAAGCTAACACAAGAGATGCTAACAGAAAGCTAACACAAGAGATGCTAACAGGAAGCTAACACAAGAGATGCTAACAGGAAGCTAACACAAGAGATGCTAACAGGAAGCTAACACAAGAGATGCTAACAGAAAGCTAACACAAGAGATGCTAACAGAAAGGTAACACAAGAGATGCTAACAGAAAGGTAACACAAGAGATGCTAACAGAAAGCTAACACAAGAGATGCTAACAGGAAGCTAACACAAGAGATACTAACGGGAAGCTAACACAAGAGATGCTAACAGGAAGCTAACACAAGAGATACTAACAGGAAGCTAACACAAGAGATGCTAACAGGAAGCTAACACAAGAGATGCTAACAGGAAGCTAACACAAGAGGAAGGCTAACACACATGCAGTAGGCGTGTTCAGGTGCAGATGCGTGAGGCTGTTGTTTCAGTCTCCTCCTCCTCATCCGTGTGAGCCGGTGCCGTGGACGTCATGCGTGTGTCTGTTTCAGCGTCACGTGTTCCTGCCAGCAGCCCCTTCTCAGACAACCACCAAGCAAAGCACGATACTCCTAAAATAGTGGCGACGGTGATGAGCATGATCGCGGTGCGAAAAGGGAGCAAGCGGTACCGGTGACCGTCCACCATCTTGTCCCACGGCAGCGGCAGCGTGTCGGGGAGGCCCACCAGCGGTTCTCCCACCAGAGCTCTGAGCAGCAGCGCCAACGCAAAGCCGGCACAGGCGCCGTACCGGTTCACCCTCCGGGAGGAGTAGAAGATGCAGATCACCTGGGGAGCCATCATGGAGTAATACACATCGGCACTGACGATCCAGAGCAGATGAACAGACCGAGTGCTCACGGCCAGGCCGGCCCCCACTGCTCCACACAGGAGGACGGACCCTTTCACCACCGCAATGACCATGTCTTCTGACGCCTGAAATACAGGAAGCCATTCTGGAGTCAAGATATTTCTTCTGATGAAACTCAAACATGGATCACACGATTGGTTTTCTAGGTAAAGTCAATTTAAATGTAGGAGGCATCATTACACGTGAAGAGCTTCCTCTCTCATGTGATTTCTACAATATTGCTTCAATTCACCCCGTCTCCAAATAAATAGACAGCAAACACGCGGCGCTCAGCACAGAATAGACACAGGAAGTGTCTTTCTGATTACGCTCTCATTGCAAAGAACAAAACAAAATGGCCTCCAGTGGCTCCAGGAAACATTTCACATGCAGCTCATGACTCTCCCTCACAGAGCCAACCGCATGGCTGTTCAGTCATTTATTTGCCTCAACAATTCATTTGTTATCAGAATAGTTACATGTATTTGTTTGTAATTAAACATTTATTCATTATTTTGAAAAAAGCCATCTAGCAACACAATAAATGCCACAATATGAGTAATAACATAAAGTAAGATAATCCTTTATTAGTCCCGCAGTGGGGAAATTACAGGATTACAGCAGCATTGCTCACAAGTGAATACAAGATAAAACAATCAGGTAATATACATAAACAGTAATAGAGAACAATAAAAAACAGTAAAGAAGAATATGAAATATACAGACTGAATATAAAAGTACTTAAACGTATTGCACGTGTTGGATATTGCACCAGGTGGGTGATTGAAGTGTAATGGTCATGGGAGACGTTACCCTTTTGTAGATGAGGTTCTTGAAGATATTTCGGCCCAGTAAGGAGGCGGCAGACAGAAGTGCAGAGTCAACCGATGACATCACACAAGCAGCAAGCGCTCCCATACCGAACAGTGACACGTAAAAAGGGCAAAGATGCTGAAGGGCAATTGGCAAGATCATCCCGGCTTTGCCCTGCTCGTACGGGCTAGGAGAGCCGAAGCTGGTCTCGTTCCAGTCTGCCAAGACAATAAACACGTGTGACTACAGCAGACACGCTAGACAGTTACATGCTGTAGAACACATTGCTGCCTATTATATACATCAGTGGTGTCAAACTCATTTCCACCCTGGGCCACATCAGCATTATAGTGTCTTAACTGTAACACTGCATAAACTACTCCCTACCATATTGTTAAATAACTGTTTGCATTTTATTATTGTTTTTTAAAGTGTAAAAATATTGTACATGCATTTATATACAGTGGCTTGCAAAAGTATGCATACCCCTTGAACGTTTCCACATTTTGTCACATTACATGCCACAAACATAAATATATTTTATTGGAATTTTATGTGAAAGACCAACACAAAGTGTCACACAATTGTGAAGTACAAAGAAAATTATACATGTTTTTAAAAAAAAATCACAAATAAAAAACTGAAAAGTGCAGTGTGCAAAATGATTCAGCCCCCCTGAGTCAATACTTTGTGGAACCGCCTTTTGCTGCAATTACAGCTGCAAGTCTTTTGGGGTATGTCTCTACCAGCTTTGCACATCTAGAGACTGAGATTTTTGCCCATTCTTCTTTGCAAAACAGCTCAAGGTCAGTCAGATTAGATGGAGAGCGTTTGTGAACGGCGGTTTTCAGATCTTGCCACAGATTCTCGATGGGATCTAGGTCTGGACTTTGACTGGGCCATTCTAACACATGAATATGTTTTGTTTTAAACCATTCCATTGTAGCCCTGGCTTTATGTTTAGGGTCGTTGTCCTGCTGGAAGGTGAACCTCCGCCCCAGTCTCAAGTCTTTTGCAGACTCCAACAGGTTTTCTTCCAAGATTGCCCTGTATTTGGCTCCATCCATCTTCCCATCAACTCTGACCAACTTCCCTGTCCCTGCTGAAGAGAAGCACCCCAGAGCATCATGCTACCACCACCATGTTTGACAGTGGGGATGGTGTGCTCAGGGTGATGTGCAGTGTTAGGTTTCCGCCACACATAACGTTTTGCATTTAGGCCAAACAGTTACATTTTGGTCTCATCTGACCAGAGCACCTTCTTCCACATGTTTGCTGTGTCCCCCACATGGTTTCTGGCAAACTGCAAACGGGACCTGAAGTGGACCGCCAACATCAACACCATCCGGAAAAAGGCCCAGCAGAGGCTGTACTTCCTGATCCAGCTCAGGAAGTTCAACCTGCCTCAGGAGCTGCTGATCCTGTTCTACACCGCCATCATCCAGTCTGTCCTCTGCTCTTCATCATCCAGTCTGTCCTCTGCTCTTCATCATCCAGTCTGTCCTCTGCTCTTCATCATCCAGTCTGTCCTCTGCTCTTCATCATCCAGTCTGTCCTCTGCTCTTCATCATCCAGTCTGTCCTCTGCTCCTCCATCACTGTGTGGTCTGGATCACCAAACAGGACAGAGTCAGACTCCAACGGATCGTCAGGTCTGCAGAGAGAACCATTGGTTCCAGCCTGCCCTCCATTCTGGACTTGCACACCTCCAGAGTCAGGAAGCGGGCTGTAAAGATCACCACAGACCCCTCACACCCTGTAGACCCTCACACCCTGTAGACCCTCACACCCTGTAGACCCTCTCACCCTGTAGACCCTCACACCCTGTAGACCCTCACACCCTGTAGACCCTCACACCCTGTAGACCCTCACACCCTGTAGACCCTCTCACCCTGTAGACCCTCTCACCCTGTAGACCCTCACACCCTGTAGACCCTCACACCCTGTAGACCCTCACACCCTGTAGACCCTCACACCCTGTAGACCCTCACACCCTGTAGACCCTCTCACCCTGTAGACCCTCTCACCCTGTAGACCCTCTCACCCTGTAGACCCTCACACCCTGTAGACCCTCACTGGACACAAGCTGTTCACCTCCTCCCCTCTGGAAGGCGCTACAGAGCACTGTACGCCAAAACCACCAGACACAGAAACAGCTTCTTCCCACTGGAGTCACTCTGATGAACAGTTAAACAGACTCTTCATCTGCACTATCTGCACTTTTTTGTTGTTTTACTACTGTCTTTAATGTCCTTTTTATATTTTTTATATTTATCTTGTATATTGTGTGTGGAAAAAAGTACGAGAGCCAGTGAAACCGGAGTCAAATTCCATGTATGTGAAAATTTACATGGCCATTAAAGCTGATTCTGATTCTGATTCTTATGGTTTTCTTTTAACAATGGCTTTCTTCTTGCCACTCTTCCATAAAGGCCAGATTTGTGGAGTGCACGCCCAATAGTTGTCCTGTGGACAGATTCCCCCACCTGAGCTGTGGATCTCTGCAGTTCGTCCAGAGTCACCATGGGCCTCTTGGCTGCATCTCTTGTCAGTGCTCTCCGTGTTCGGCCTGTAAGTTTAGGTGGACGGCCGTGTCTTGGTAGGTTTGCAGTTGTGCCATACTCTTTCCATTTCCGGATAATGGATTGAACAGAGCTCCGTGACATGTTCAAAGCTTGGGAAATCTTTTTATAGCCTAACCCTGCTTTAAACTTCTCCACAACTTTATCTCTGACCTGTCTGGTGTGTTCCTTGGACTTCATGGTCCTGTTTGCTCCCCAATATTCTCTTAACAAACCTCTGAGGCCATCACAGAACAGCTGTATTTGTACTGAGATTAGATTACACACAGGTGGACTCTATTTAGTCATTCGGTCAACATTCAATCATTCAGCAGTCATCAGGCAACTTCTGAAGGCAATTGGTTGCACTCAGAGAAAAGGGGGCTGAATAATTTTGCACACTGCACTTTTCAGTTTTTAATTTGTGAAAAAAAATTAAAATCATGTATAATTTTCTTTGTACTTCACAATTGTGTGACACTTTGTGTTGGTCTTTCACATAAAATTCCAATAAAATATATTTATGTTTGTGGCATGTAATGTGACAAAATGTGGAAACGTTCAAGGGGTATGCATACTTTTGCAAGCCACTGTAAATGTAAAAATATAAGTAAGCAAATGTATCTGTTATTACAACAGAAATCCATTTGATTTAGGGTTATGAAACCCACATTAATAATAATGAAACTTAAGAATAAAGAAAATGAAGACAAATATCAAACGCACGTGATGACATTGACTTTGTTCAACGATTGTCTTTGTCACAGTTGAGAAGGAAATAACTAGTCCAACAGAACATTGTTAACTGTAAGAACATGTGTGAAAGGTGTGGTCTGGGGCTCACCTGGTCACATACCTGTATGTGGTCTGGGGCACACCTGCTCACATACCTGTATGTGGTCTGGGTGGGGCACACCTGCTCACATACTGTTATCTGGTCTGGGGCACACCTGCTCACACACCTCTATGTGGTCTGGGGCACACCTGCTCACATACCTTTATGTGGTCTGGGGCACACCTGCTCATACACCTGTATGTGGTCTGGGTGGGGCACACCTGCTCACATACTGTTATCTGGTCTGGGACACACCTGCTCACACACCTATATGTGGTCTGGGGCACACCTGCTCACATACCTTTATGTGATCTGGGGCACACCTGCTCACACACCTGTATGTGGTCTGGGGCTCATCTGCTCACATACCTGTATGTGGTCTGGGGCACACCTGCTCACATACCTGTATGCGGTCTGGGGCACACCTGCTCACATACCTGTATGTGGTCTGGGGCACACCTGCTCACATACCTGTATGCGGTCTGGGGCTCACCTGCTCACATTGTGTTCCTTCATCATGACACTGCCTCAGAAGACTTACCGGTTTCTCTCCTTGAAGCACAAACATGTATTCACTTTCTCATCTTCTTTAAATGTTCTTCCCTCTGCATCAATCTTTCTCTTCTTGGACATTTTGGGATTATTTGTCGATAATTTTCACTGTATTCACTTGTCTTTAGTTAAACACCGATATGGAAACACTGCGTTCTCGCGGTAGGATGCCGTTCATTCGCGGGTCACAGAATCAACATGCATTGTGGGAGATGTAGTCTAAGGTCACTGTACACTGTAAAGCAGCATACACTTTAATGTTGTGGGATTCGGCCCTCGGGCCTTGAGTTTGACACCTATGATATACATGGTTCTTTTTCTGGATTATGTTTCACATTACGGCACAATTCCAGCAAAGCAGACTCATTACTCATCACAGCTCCTATAACACTAAAGACATTAGTATTTAAAGATAGCAAAAACAATAAGAAGATAGTTAAATCTAGATACTGGTAGATGCAGCTACTGCCCCGATGACGAGTGACGGGATGGCAATAATCGGGCACAGCACCGCTCCAGCATAGCAGGTGATCTTGGCGTGCGCATCAGTGGCTGTGGACAGGACTCTCTGGTAGAAAGCCTGGGCGGAGATCCCTCCAATGGCCTTCAGGAGCACAAACCAAGTGATTGTTGAGCAAACATCACATGACAGGTGTGTTCTATGGTTGTCCATGCAACACTTCAGGTGATGTGGCTCATGTCATCAGTGTAGTGTTTCACACTTGTAATAGAGTAGCCTTTTAAGATGTGTCCTTCGGGGCTGAAACAGGTGTCTTTACCAATAGCAATATGTCATCTACCCAGCGACCCACTTCTTCCGGCTCTAGCCTGCCAATCCATGGCTCCTGGTGCAGTTTGGTCACTGCGGCAGCAGTGAGGTTGGCAGAGGAGGGGTTTGTCAGTATGAAAGGCACGCAGAGCCACTGCAATAGAGAGGACATTATAAGGTAGTATGAGTCCTGCACTAGCCGCACAGCATTGAACTCAAAGCCCAAAACATGCTCTCAACAACGATGCTAACGGGCTGATGTTTAGCAGCTATGAAACCATGTGTCAAATGCTTTGAGTGTCCTTTCAAATGTAGTGTCTGTACCAAGCCAACAACCATCAAGCCAAGCTGGATGACGTCGGTGTACGCCACAGAGTACAGTCCTCCCATCAGCGTGTAAAGGATTGCCACAGCAGCAGAGATGCACACCGCCAGCGGGGAGGAGACCTCCATGACCTCGCTTATCGTCCCTCCTGTAACCACGAGCAGAGGGAGCGACGCACTACTTTACCAACACGCACACGCTTGTTTGAATTAAAAACCATACTGACTTGACTTGACAATGTTTTCTGTGTTTTTCTCAATGTATCTCCTCTGTCATCTGCATCATACGTCTGGTCAAAGTCTCTATGTGTACCGAAGAAGCATTTTTCAATAATTGTGCAAGGACATCGTTCATTAAGTTGTTGTTTCAGACTTACCGAGTAGACCCAGAATGCATGCTATCCACAAGATATCACCTATGAGACTGGGAATGAAAATAACAGCAGCTACAGCGTTGCCGTATTTCTCCTGAAATGGGTCCATGAGGGTGACATAATTCTTCGACCGAATAGGTTTGACAAAGAAGAGTGCACCTAAAGAGGAAACATCAGAGTTCAGTTTGTGGTCTGACATCTTAATCACCAGTAAAATGTCCTCATCTTTATGTAATAATGTTGGTCTGTTTTCATGAGTATGTGTAGTTGGGGAAAATAATAAAAATGCTGGTATTTTTGGCATCCTCCTGATAAAGATATTAGCTGTTATTAAAACAATGTCTGCACGATGGGTTTCACTGTGATCACCACAACAGGAAGCTGTTGTAAATGACCTCACTCACCTATAAGGAAGTTCATGACGTATGCAAGCGGTCCAATGGCCCATGCCAACCCCTTCGTTGGATTATAGACCATTTCAGCACTACCCAGAATATAGCCTCCTCCCACCCACGTGGCTGCAAAACACCAGGACACATACAGGCGATACGAGGAGAATTAATTAAACTACGTCCACCAATTATACATTGATGGAATTAAATAGATGATGATCAAAATGAATGATTTCAAAATGAATGTCCCTGAATGGTTTGCTATTACAAACACACAAGCCTCCATTCAGTGACGATGATAATCTATGATGTTGTTATTATCATCATCATTATGTTTACCTGTCATAGTACAGATGCTGACCCAGAGGTTTAGGTTCCGCCCCCCAACCATTGCAACTTCACTGCGTTTGCCAATGCACTTCTTCTCCTCCCGCTTGGACTTCCTGGAGGCCCAGATGCCAATGCCCAGTATCATGACGTAAAACACTGCTATGGACAGCAGGCCCAGCCAATTCACCGCCATCCTCCCAGTCTGTGGGGAAAGCACACCTACAGCATTCTTTACATCCCTTTTCAGATAATGCTCACATTGAGCGCACATTGTTCGCAGCTATACGGTCTGATGACTTCATGTAAATTTCACTTTGCAGCGAGTTGAGCCAAATTTGTACGACACAACGTTTAAAGTGACCGTATGCCGTACGGTTTGCAGCACACTAAGCTACCGCCTTCACGGCAGTCTGGAAGTCATGACTGAGCGGCAACAGGGGAGAATCGTGTCCTCATCTTTTCTCACAGGGCTGGAACACAACGACCAGTCTGCTTCCATAATGTCAACATACTGATGAACAGGTGTGAGTGTTGGAGTGCAGAGCGTGGAACCTTGAGGAACCTTGAGGAACCTTGAGGAACCTTGAGGAACGTTTCTCACAGAAACTTCTCACAGACAGTATCTGTTAAACTGACCTCGCACAACCTGAACTCTAATAGACATGAGAATAATGAAATGAAGAATGTCTACAGAATATAACGATTTATATTATCAGTAATGGAAATATTGTATTCCCTCAACAGATGCAGGTTTCTGCCACCAATTTACCATTTTTTTCTATTTTCTGAGAAATGTGAAAGCCACAGTTGTATTACCGGGTCAGTTGGAACACCTTGTTCTGGGTTTTTTAAATGATTTCACTTGAAGAAATTAAATTTGAACATCTTATAATCACAATGTTACTTTTTCACATTGGAAGCTGGTTCCAAAGAAGAGGAGCTTGATAACTGAAGGCTCTGGCTCCCATCCCACTTACCCCCGTACATTTTGTTAAGCAATACAATACTTGTGTGGACAGGCCTGGTTGAAAAACAGCTACATCACCTCTTATTGGAGGCATGTAGTAACAAGAAGGGTAGAGGTCAGGGAGGAGGGGCTTACAAGAGCCAACAAGCAGAATTCCAGAGAACCTTCAATCTGAAGGCGTAGGTCGGAACTTTCCTCATGGTATGACAGCTCACTACCCCACCTGTGCGAGAAATACAGATACTATTTTGACTTTGACCAGAACCTTTTTTCCCCGTGGGAAAACTCCGCCCACACTTGGGAAAAGGTTGACAGCCCTAGAGGCGCTGATCACGACAGTGAATTAGAGGAGGATGTGTCTGAAGAACATCTTGAGGTCAATTCAGATTATAATGGTACTGATTATGAACCATCAGATGAGGAAAGTGATATACCTGTTCCTCCAAGCGAGACATTTGTGTCAAGAAATTGTGAAATACAGTGGTCACCCTCACCCAATGCACATCAGTCAAGACTGTCTGCCGAAGATATTCTAAAGACAGTGCCAGGCCCCACCAGGATGGCAGTGACCCGTGTCAGACATCAAGTCAGCGAATATTCGCGCTGCCTTTGGAGTGAACACACTTTTGTTGTAGAGCGAGTAAACTACCGCGGTAAACAAATGCAGCATAAGTGTCAATATAAATCCTGCATACTGTTTATACAATATATATAGTCATCTTTGAATATGCATACTGTACATAATCATTCAGTCCATGTACATCTATTTGGTATGTATTTATTTTCACAATTTGTTTTGTTTAGGATTTATAGAACACTTATAGGCTTACAAGAGCCAACAAGCAGAATTCCAGAGCACCTTCAATCTGAAGGCGTAGGTCGGAACTTTTTTCCCTCATGGTATGACATTTGATGACATGTATGAATGAATGAATGAATGAATATATACTTTATTAATCCCCGAGGGGAAATTTGGTGTCGGGGTAGCAGCAACTTACAACAAAATAAACATAAACAAAAACAGCAGGACGAAAGATAAAAGATATATACAATAATAATAATAATAATAATAATAATAATAATAATAATAATAAAAAAATAGAATAAAATAGAAATAGCTGGGATTGTGCAAAAATATATATATACATGTAGTTAGTCAGAGGATCTGGCAAGCGGTGATTTATTATAAAGCCGTAATGCCGTTGGCAGGAATGTTCTCCTGTATCTGTCCTTGTTGCAGCGGAGCGTGAGGAATCTCCTGGAGAAAGAGCTGCTGACCCTGCAGTAGGTGGTGGAGAGGGTGGTCATATGTATATATATATATATATATATATATATATATATATATATATATATATATATATATGAGACCCTGCAGTAGGTGGTGGAGAGGGTGGTCCGGGTTGTCCAATATGGACAATAGTTTCTTCAGCGTCCTCCTCTCCACCACCTGCTCCAGAGACTCCTGCCTGCAGCCGATGATGGAGCCGGCTTTCTTAACGATCTTGTTAAGTCTGTTGGTGTCACCGGCTCCAATGCTGCTCCCCCAGCAGACGATGGAGAAGTACAGGGCGCTGGCCACAACCGACTGGTAGAACAGATATTACAAGTCATTATAAACATGACTTTGACAGAGGCCGGCACATGCTGTGCAGCTAGCCTTCTGATACTCCAGCTGCAGCCAGGTCAAGAATAAAATCAAAATAAATAACTTAGGGTGCTCTTGTGTCTTCTCTAGGATCAGTGAGGAGGATGGGGGTAATAAAACCTATAGAGGATCTGGAGAGCCCACAGACCCCATCAAAAGATCCAGACCGACCGGAGTACACATTAAATAAGGAAGGAACAAAATGGAAATGCAAACTAATCAAAACCTTAATAAAGCTATTGTTGCTTGTAAGTATAGTAGTCATCGCCTCAGTCTTCTGGGCCTCTTTGGGTCAGAGGACTATGTGGAAATATACCACCCAAACTACCGTGTATAGACAAACACAGATTATAACATGGGAGAAGGTCAACGTAGATATACCGACTACTGGATGCTTACAAACCTTAAACACATCGGCTGCATGCCATACAAATAGGACGTTATGGAGGAGGAACTTCCTTTTAATGTTTCTACATCTGTTAGATATTTCTAAGTTAAATGTCACTAAACCAAACTGCACAAGCTCGAGCTGGATCGGCTTCAAAGCCCAGTGTAAGTTATTGGAGGATCCCCCTCAGTTGGCCTCTTCTAATTGGCAATGGCAATCCTTAATACGACTATGGGTCCGCAGTGACACCATGGAGAATACTAAATCATGCATTACTCACACCTTTGGCTATGGAAAAGGAAAATTAGACCTGATATTAAAATGCACAGATTCGGATGATGCAGAACCGATTCTTTCATGCTCTGATATACACGCAGAAGGACAGACAGTGACAGGTTTATCCTTAAATCAGAAACAACATAGAACAGTTTTCAGTAATTGCTCTTGTATCAACAATAAATCAACACACTGGGAGTGCCAGAGAGAATCTTGGTTTCCAGGACAGGAAGAGATTAAGCCATGGCCGCAAAAAGCCATAAATCAGTCGTTTACAACTTTCTCTTTTCCCCCAAGCTATGTCCATGAAACCTTAGATCTGCTCCAACACATCAAACCCGACCTCTCGACACCCTTGCAACAGATAAGGATGCCTAAGAGAGAGCGTCGATCCCTAAGCACTGAGATACAGGAACAAGCATGTAAATATTGTGCATTAAAACCAGAATCTCTCCAATCAGAGGGATTTAACTGGACTTTATTTGTTACATACTCAGACACACCTTTATGGATAGCTCAAGCTCAAACTTTGCACGTACATACGCAGGATAATGCCCACTTTGAACATTTCATGTGGGTTCCTGATTACAAGAATACCAATGTAATCACATGGCATCGTAGACAGCTTCCAATATGGGAGAGAAAATTAGCGTTCTGCCTGAAAGATAGTAAAGGAGAAGGAACAAACATGTGGCCAAAGTGGAGAGTTCAGGGGACACAGAAGGGGAGACATGAATGTGAAGGTGATAGACAATGTGGACTCTGGGAGAGCAGTTCAATCCTGGAAAGCATGCAGGAAATGATAATGTATTACACTGACGCTAACGACCGCCCACGTACTAATGGCCCAGGGGGAAGCATTGAATGGTTAAAAAATCTAACTACCTGTATAGAACAGAATCAAAACCCATTAGGAACTCCTTTTGAGCAAAAAATGGAGAAATAAAGGGGTTATCAATTATGGGCTGAAGTATGTGGAGAATCGGAATTGCAATGGATACAACCAAAAGCAAATTTACCACACAAAGAAGTTATCTTTAGAGGGGATACAATAGTTCTGAATAAAAGATGGGAATTTAAGATGGGTTTTGGAACTTGTATCCCGAATCGCATAGGGAGAAATACAAATGAAATAAACAATTGGAAAGTGATCCAGGGCGTATTTTATGCAGCAGGAAAAGGCCTGAGAATCATAGGTTCCTCTATAATAGGAACAGCACAGGATGCAGTTAATGGAGCACTGAGTATAGGCATTGGTTTAGTATTGACTGTTCTCAAGAATGCAGCTATCGGCTTAGGATGTATTATAGGAGTTGTTTTGCTCACAAAACTATTAATATGCATTTTAAAGAAAGGTTTTTGGAGGATACAAGAGGGGAGATACAGCAAGGATCCCCTCCAATAAGATGACACCTCGGACCATAAAACAGTGACCCCACCTACTTAGACTGAAGAGGGTGGGCCTTTTAATATGTATATAAATCAATGAGAAAGTGGGACAAATCACACCAACACCCAGAGCCGAGTTGACCAGATGGAAGGACTTCAAGTAGAAAAAGATTTTCACCATTTACAGATAGAATTGATTGATCTTCAGAGAGCTGTGACAACGATAACCTCCTACTCTGAGGCAGTTAACCCCCCAGAACCTGCATTGGGACCAGAGGCAGTGAACCCACCGGAACCTGAACCAGAGGCTGGGCCGATGGATCAGGCCCCAGAGAAACCAGCACCAACCGGGACGACACCCATCGCGCCGGGACAGAGTCAACAGGTCGCGGATGCAGGACCTGCTGCTGCGGGTCTATTTTCTACAGTACTGAAGCCAGGGCTCGTACCAACATGCCGCAAGATGCCACCTGGAGAGCGGTATCGTCAGTTCTTCGGCATGTGCACGGGTCGTATAAATTGGCACCACATGTCTAAGCCTCTTTTCTGGCCAGAAGTGAGATACATGAGACCTGGAAGAGAGTCCAGAGCCTGTGTGGAGAAAGGATGGAGTATTGCAAAATACAAGGAGATGAGAAGGTGTTCCACCTTGAGCAAAGAAAACCAGTTTGATCGGTTCTTGCGACCTTTGCCACCTTCGAGACCGGGGAAACTTTCCCTGAGACTCCGGATGTGGGATCACTGCTGTGGGCTGAAATGGTGTGAGATGTTTGTGGTCAACAAAGAAAGGAAACATGTGGAAACCATGTTCCTGGTTCAACCCAAAAGCCTAATGGTTCGAAGGCAATCTGGAAATCGTGATAACAGAGACAATTGAAAAATGTGACTTTAGGGTCTAAAGACTTTGTTACTTTCACGAGGAGGATGTTGAGTGATCGAGGAAAAATATGAAAGTAAAAAAGTCTAACTATTATAACCGTATAATCATTTTCTTTTTCTATGTAACCATTTGAGCATATATATAATGTTTGGTTTTTATTTTCATTATAGTTTGAGATTAGACAGTATAAAATCCATAGGACGCTATAAGTTTCTATGTTATATACTCTTTTTGAATGAGATGTGTTAAATGTTCTCTCTGTTCTCTCTGATAAAGAGCATGCAAGTAAAACCTCCTCTGTCCAACTCTGGTGACAGCATGACTTATGACACTCTGGTGTTTAAAAGGGGGGGTAGGAATGCATGTTTTTTGGTGGGTGCCTGGTTTTTTCTACTAGGAGGAGAGAAGAGAGAAGAGGTGGTTTTTCACCAGATCTCAGGCTTAAAAGGGATTTCACCAGATTCTGAGAAAACTGGACTTAATATGCATCTTTACTAGTTAAGGAGAAAAATCTGATTGGACCTGTCCCAGCTCTTAAGGGTTGGGACAGGTCTCCAGCTTTAGAGTCTGGAAGAAACTTCTACTATCAGGAGAGGGGGTGCCTCGCAATTCTGTGCAGGAGGAGAGAAGAGAGAAGAGGTGTTTATTCACCAGCTCTAAAAACTTAACCCTTTCTCTTAGTTACTTGTAAATTTTAAACTGTTTGATTGAATTGAATTTTTTGTATGTAAGGTACACAGTAAAATCCACAGTGTTAAATATGCAGTGTCAAAGTCCATTGACTCTTTCAGAGTTATTTCAACAACAGCTTGAGTAAGATGCCGCCTAGTGTTGGTGTTCATTTACAGAGTTAAAACAGGTGGTGTCAGAAGTGCTCTGAAACGCCCCTCCCCCCTCGTCACCTCATTTCTGACCAATCTGGATTTTTCACGGCGCCATTTTCTTAACGTCAACCGACTGCGGTAAGTGTCTTTTAGTCACCTAGCTAATATTTACAGACAAGCTAACCGCGCACAGTACAGTGTGCTGAAGTCCATGCATCAGAAAACCGCCTTGAGAGCTAGAGGAGCAGAGGAGTAAGTGTGTATTATTTTAATTTAATTATTTATGTATGTAATCTATTCATTATTATTATCCTTATTTCCCCTCTTTTTTCTCTTTTCTCTTGGAGTGAGCACCATTTGATGTTTGGTGTTCTTTCTGTGTCTTGTACACTGTACCTGAATATCATGTGTACCAAGACATACAACTGAAAATTTGGACAAAGAAAGTGACTGTCTGAAAATAAATGTTGTTGAAAACTAAACTTGTCAAAGAAAAAAAAGAGGAGTGTCTTAAACCTACTTCTTTGGAAGCTGGTTCCAAAGAAGAGGAGCTTGATAACTGAAGGCTCTGGCTCCCATCCCACTTACCCCCGTACATTTTGTTAAGCAATACAATACTTGTGTGGACAGGCCTGGTTGAAAAACAGCTATATCACCTCTTATTGGAGGCATGTAGTAACAAGAAGGGTAGAGGTCAGGGAGGAGGGGCTTACAAGAGCCAACAAGCAGAATTCCAGAGAACCTTCAATCTGAAGGCGTAGGTCGGAACTTTTTTTCCTCATGGTATGACATTTGATGACGTGTATTCTTGCAAGAAGGAGCTGGATTGATATCACAACCAATTGCGTATAAATTGCACATCCAAGTCTGCTCTCCAAACTATCTAAGAGCACTGACTTGTATACCTAGAAACAGGAGCCCTCAGGTTGCTCTCATGACATTTGCGACCGGTCTTAAACTGTACATTCTGCTCGAATAACTGAGAGAAACTGTACCCAGTTATCTTGTTTTTATGATAATAGGCAGAGTGTTCACACAGGAGTCACAGATCTTATGGAGCCTTGCACTTCAACAAAGAAAACATAAATATAATTTCTTTCAAAATGATCCAAATACGACACTTTTAGTAATGTAAACAGGATAATCCTAGACAATGTTATGTGTTAACAAGGTTTTTTTATACCTGCTGACAAAAACTTTTAGTTTAATATTTGTAAAAAATCAGGCTAACTGTGTGAGCGGTGTGTGTTTAACTAGTGAGTACCCAATGAAACCTTTAACTGACAATTGTGCTCTTTACAGGGACCCTGCTGCTGAAAGCAAAACTTTTGTCCGAATAACAGAACCAAATCTGACTGAGTTTTTGGCTGCAGGTAAGAAATTGAAATTGTTTGGCTATTGTAGATTTTGGTTTCTAGTTACTTCAAGTCAACTATGAATTACAATCGATATATTCCTAACATAGTGAATTGTTTATTATTGTGTTTAAGTTGGTGGAATCCATTCTTACTAAGACATCTGGTGGGGAACTGATAATAAATGAATACAACCGAACCAAGTCCTTGGTGGATGAAAGCAGAAGGAAAATGGTGAACATTCAGCTGACGTGACAGAGAAAAATGGGTAATTTACTAATTGTTTTTAGTTAGCCTTTGTGTTCTCAATCTCTTATTAAATCCTGGAAATATGACTGAAAAATAATTTCTTCTTTAATCTTGCAGTACATCACCGCCCAGACAGGTGAAAGAAATGTATGCCAAAGGAATTGTGGCCTTATTCCCCTACCTCAGTGACCCTTAATCAAAGAATGGCTATGTGAGTTAAACACAGTAATGGTTGTGGTTATGTGAAATGCTGTTTTGAAACATTTTTCATTCTACCAGAGCATGTTTTGAAACATTTTAAATGTTACTAATGAAGTGTCTGTTTTGTTATCCTCCAAGAAGCATTATTATGATGGCAAGAGTGGGACAGGGTACCTTGCCTGGAGGATTAAAACTATTCAGCGATGCACTGCTAAAGACAGACGATCATCATTTGGAGGTCATTCTGTAGTAATACTGGAAGAATGTATGTAGAACAAAGCAGTCACAAGATCAGTGATTGCCTTTTGTTGCACGTGTTTCTCCAGCCAATAATAAACAAACAAATTTTTCTTAAAACTTAGATCAAATCTAAGTTACCTAAAGTGTTTTAAAAATGCACATGGTTGTGATCAGTATTGATAATAAAGTATGTTTTATATTGTGTAGAATCAGCCAAAGGCCCATCTGGTGATGACATGTCTGGAGGACCAGCTGTCAGACGAGAGTCCGAGTTTGCAAAGAAGCCATCAAACATTCTGCTGATGAGGACACGATCAAGAAGAAGATGAAACTGACATTGTGTCGCAACATGATCCTTGACCCCACCAGTATTGCACATAAATGATCTGTTTTACTTTAAACCGTTTGATGTTCAAATGCAGTATGGACTGGCAGATTCCGCCTTGTACATTGTCCCTTATTGCCATTTAATGCAGATCTAAGATCATTGTTTTGATTGTTGGCCTGCACAATAAAGAGATGTGAGATGCATTATTCTGTGGTAACTGATGATTTTTCTTGTCAATTAATGGTATGTTTAAAAAAAGCTATATTTATAACAAATTGTATGCAATTTGACACTACAAATGAGTAAATTAATTGTAAAATTATAAATGGTGTTAAGTTCGAGTGACACTGCAGTGTCAATGGATGTTAGAATGTTACACTATCAGTGCTGTGTTTTCACTGTAATAGAGTACATTATCAACACAGTAGTGTGTAACATCAACACTTACCAGAGCTATTTGACCTTCTGGTGTTAACTTTTTACAACTCTATACAGTGTTAATGAACTGTGGAATTTAACTTGATTAGAGTTGATTTGTTATCACAAGAGTTAAATTATCAACACTAATGAGAATGATATTTACACTCTCCAGAGTTATTTAGCCGGTAGTGTTAAACGTGATTAACACTATACAGTGTTAGGCAGTGTTACATTTTTACTCTATATAGAGTTGATTTAACTCTAAAATGTCAACACTTGGGCAAGAGTTAATTTAACACCATTTCCGATTGGGACCAAATACACTCGGCAATAGTGTTAAATTTAACTCTTTAAGTGTTACTTTAACACTGCAAAATGTACTGTGTAGTTCTTTTAGGTATTGGGGGGCATGTCCGTGAATGCACTGATGAGTGAGGAGGGAGAGCTTATATTCATTTCTGTGTGGGATGGGGAGCCAGTGTAGTGATTTCAGAACGGGGGTGATGTGGTCGTATTTGCGGACTCTTAGCAGGATCCTGGCAGCGCTGTTTTGAATACGTTGTAGTCTCTGATGTTCCTGTTAGAGACTCCGGTGAGGAGAGCATTACAGTAGTCCAGCCTGGACGATACAAAGGCATGGACAGGTTTCTCTGCATCTGTCAGGGTGAGTGTTGGCTTTAGAGTGACTAAAGACGCAACACTCAGAGCGACGGTCAAACAAGTGCTTCATCTCGACTTGAGCTACACCAAGACTCCGCCAAGCTAGCTCTCCAGCAGTGTAAAGTCTACGTCTAAAACTACTGACATAGTCAATCAAGTTCTTAGGAGGTTCTGCCTCTTACTGGTCATGGCAGCCAAGGGACCTCTGACAGTGTGAGCAAACACCAGCTCATTCAGGCTAAACCCAGTGCTCTCCTGTGTCACCTCTCTTGCTGCCAGCATCAACCAGGACAACCCCTCCTCCCAGTCTCTACCTAACTCCATGCAGTAAGCGCGTAGGAGGGACCTCAGTGTTTGATGGAAGCGCTCCAATGCCCCCTGACTCTGTGCATGATGAGCAGAGGCCTGGTGCTTCAGCACCTGTGCAAACATACGGGAAGAAAAGTTATTCCCTTGATCTGACTGGATGACTTTCGGACTGCCAAACACCGGAATGAACTGGGACAGCGCCCTCACCACCGACCTAGTAGTTGTGGTACGCAGCCGGATAGCGGGTACTCTGGCACATCACTGTCAGGAGATAGGTAGCACCGGAGGAGGTACGTCCGCCCAGACACGTGCACCAACCAAATCGTTACCCAGGATGACAGAACTCCCCTGGATCTGAAAAGCTGGGCGCACAGCTAGTTCAGCCTCACCCTGGAACAAATCACACTGGAGCTTTACTCTGTGCACTGGAACCAACAGAGCATTCAGGTCCATTCCCTTAACAGGAGCAAAGTCTCCTGTCTCAGACTCTACGGACAAGGGAAGAACTCCAGCGTGAACAAAAGAGTCAAACGCCCCTGTGTCCCTCAAACTCACCGCTGGTACCTTCACCCCACTGCCTATCACGGACACACCACCTTGATGGATGAAAGGCAGGAAGGAACACGACAATCATTACACGTTTTATCCGCATGACGTAGATCAGTGTTTTTCAACCTTTTTGAGCCGCGGCACATTTTCTACAATAGAAAAATCAAAATGTCACATTGTAGCATAACACAGCATGTATGGTAGGTCATTATTGCGCTACCTACTGGCATGGAAGAGTATTTCATTACTAGGCCAGCCACTATATTGCAGGCTCAGACGCTCAACAATGGCAATTTATTTGCGGTAACTAAATACTTTTTTTTTGGACCGATTAAGTGAAATTGGAGATTTTCCCGGCACATTGATGTGCCGTGAGAGATCGTCAGGTTGATCCGAGGGAGACAACTTCCTATTTAGCCCAGCAGCTGACAACTGTCCCTCTTTAATTAACTCCAGTCTAGCTTGCTCCACTTCCAACTTTGCATTTTCAGTCCGTTGGTGCATCTTTGCCACAGCCACCTCTTTCTCCAATTGTGCCTGTACCTTAAATGTGTCATGGTCCAACATGAGCAACTCTTTTTGTTGTTGGGCAAAGGTTACGCTAGAGGTCGCTAGGGGCCCACGTCACAGCTGATGCCTCCTCCGTTAACACCGTTTGTTCTACCAAAGTTCACCTCAAAATGGCCTTAATTCTATCCTTCAAAGGTTTATCACCAACACCAACGCTATAATACTCTGCTATCTTCAGTAGTTGCTCTTTCGTGCAGAGATCCACATTCCTCTCTGAGGGAGAAGCCAAGAATTGCTCAACACCCACCATAGCCAAGTGTGCCAGAAAACAATAAAAGGAAAAAGTGAAGGCTACCGGTGTGCAGTCTACAGACTATGACGTAACAGAGTCTACAGACTATGACGTAACAGAGTCTACAGACTATGACGTAACCACCAGAGTCTACAGACTATGACGTAACAGAGTCTACAGACTATGACGTAACCACCAGAGTCTACAGACTATGACGTAACCACCAGAGTCTACAGACTATGACGTAACAGAGTCTACAGACTATGACGTAACCACCAGAGTCTACAGACTATGACGTAACCAGAGTCTACAGACTATGACGTAACCACCAGAGTCTACAGACTATGACGTAACCAGAGTCTACAGACTATGACATAACCACCAGAGTCTACAGACTATGACGTAACCACCAGAGTCTACAGACTATGACGTAACCAGAGTCTACAGACTATGATGTAACCAGAGTCTACAGACTATGATGTAACCACCAGAGTCTACAGACTATGACGTAACCAGAGTCTACAGACTATGACGTAACCAGAGTCTACAGACTATGACGTAACCAGAGTCTACAGACTATGACGTAACCAGAGTCTACAGACTATGACGTAACAGAGTCTACAGACTATGACGTAACAGAGTCTACAGACTATGACGTAACCACCAGAGTCTACAGACTATGACGTAACAGAGTCTACAGACTATGACGTAACCACCAGAGTCTACAGACTATGACGTAACCAGAGTCTACAGACTATGACGTAACCAGAGTCTACAGACTATGACGTAACCACCAGAGTCTACAGACTATGACGTAACCAGAGTCTACAGACTATGACGTAACCAGAGTCTACAGACTATGACGTAACCAGAGTCTACAGACTATGACATAACCACCAGAGTCTACAGACTATGACGTAACCAGAGTCTACAGACTATGATGTAACCAGAGTCTACAGACTATGATGTAACCACCAGAGTCTACAGACTATGACGTAACCAGAGTCTACAGACTATGACGTAACCAGAGTCTACAGACTATGACGTAACCAGAGTCATAAACTAAAGTAAGCTCAACCCTGGTCTTCATGCGGTTAATGGCGGTGGGTACTTACGCCCTGAAGCCCCGTGAAAACCAGAAACTGGAGGCTCCTCTGGACCATGGACGAGCTCCTGAGACAAGACGCTCTAACCGCAACACTACTGACAACTAAGAGACGAAACCCAAAACAGCAGAAAGCAGTGACACTACATAGAGCGCTGTCTGGCCACACATGGACAACAGCTATGGAGAGAGAGAGAGAGAGAGAGAGAGAGAGAGAGAGAGAGAGAGAGAGAGAGAGAGAGAGACACACACTGGAGAGCACCGGGCCACGTGCTTCTCATTAGGGCGTCCTACAGGAGACAGAGACAGACAGACAGAGAGACTAGGGAACTGTCACAGTGTGTGTGTGTGTGTGTGTGTGTGTGTGTGTGTGTGTGTGTGTGTGTGTGTGTGTGTGTGTGTGTGTGTGTGTGTGTGTGTGCAGCTCTACCTGGGAGACTTCAGACTGCTGGACTACCTGAATCCTACAGACACACACGCACACACACACACACACACACACACACACACACGTATATATATATATATATATATATATATATATATATATATATATATATATATATATATATATATATATATATATATATATATATATATATATAAAATCCCTTTATCTCTCCAAATTAAGAAAGCATTATCCATAATGGATGGTGTGATCAGGGGGTTAGAGTAAACAGGAGCCAGACCAGGTATAGATTGCAATGTAAATTGTTGTTTAAATTGTGTCCAGATTTTAAGACAGTTTTTCACAACAACACTGTCTGAATGCACATATGATGGAATAGTTGTGGGGAAGCACAAGAGGGACATCAGAGATGATGAACCACATGAGGCCTCCTCAACCTGTAGCCAGGGTGGGGGTTGGTCATTAGTGCAACAGCAGTGTAACAAGGCTCTAATGTTTGTTGCCCAGTAATAGAGTAAGAAGTTGGGGAGGGCTAGACCATCCAGCTCCTTTAGGTTTTTGTAAAGTGTCTTTTTTAATTCTAGGGGGCTTCTTGTTCCATAAGAATTGGGAAATTGTGTGGTCAAGTGAGCGAAAGAAACGTTTAGTAAGGAAAATGGGTATACATTGGAAGAGATATAGAAATTTTGGGAGCACATTCACTTTAACACAGTTTATCCGCCCTGCAAGAGAGAGAGGCAGAAGAGACCACCGCTGAAGATCCTGAGTCAGCCTCGCCAGAAGAGGGGAGAAATTCAATTTAGATAAGTCTGAGTATTTTTTGGTTATACAGACACCTAAGTACTTAAAATGTTCAAGAGATGTTTTGAAAGGTAAGTCAATGGATATGTCATGGCTGCAGCATTGATCGGCATTAATTCACTTTTTTGGAAATTTAGTTTGTAGCCTGAAATTTGACCAAACTCCTCTACTAAGTTTAAGACAAGAGGGAAAGCTCTGTCTAAGTCAGAGACAAAGAGTAAGAGGTCATCTGCATACAGGGACACTTTATGTTCAACGCCACCCCTTGAAATACCTGGTATCTGGCTTGACCTTAGGGCCATCGCCAGTGGTTCAATGGCAATGGAGAACAAGAGTGGAGAGAGTGGACACCCCTGACGGGTCCCACGCTTGAGAGGGAAGTAGTCAGAATAATCATTGTTTGTGCGAACACAAGCTTGGGGGGACGTATACCAAAGCCTCATCCATGATATGAAGGTATTACCAAAGCCAAAACGTTTTAACAAAGAGAACAGGTAGGACCATTCTACACGGTCAAATGCCGTCTCTGCATCCATGGAGATGCAGAGACCACCTCAGGGGTGTCGGAGGGTGTCGGTGCATAAACAATATCAAATAAACATCTGACATTATGAAAAGAGTGTCGGTCTTTAACAAACCTGTTTGGTCAGTACCTACAATAGTTGGTAGTACAGTCTCCAAACGCCTAGCCAGCATTTTGGCCAAGAGTTTGACATCTGCACATAGCAGAGAGATGGGGCGGTAGTTACCACAAGAAAGTGGGTCTTTGTTAAAAGGAGAGAAATAGTGGCCTGTCTTAACGTGGGGGGAAGATTGCCATTTTGCATAGATTCATTGAACATGTTAAGTAAAATTGGAGCTAATTGATCTGAGAATGTTTTATACACTTCAGCCGGGATACCATCTGGGCCTGGGCATTTACCACTCTGCATCAGCATTAAAGCACTACTGAGTTCACCAATCGAAAAGGGTTCATCCAGTCTAGATGATGTTGCGCTGTCAATGGAGGGAATCTCTAAAGAGTTAAAAAAAAGCGTCATATTGTTTCTCATCAGCCATGCATTCAGAGGTGTATAATTTGGCCTAGAAGTCTCTGAAATGGTGTTAATTACCTGTGGGTCAATAGTTGTCCCATCGATAGAACTGATCTGAGTTATATGTTGTGATGAAGATGCTTGTCGGAGTTGGTGTGCAAGCAGTTTACTAGGTTTATCTCCAAACTCATAATATTTATGACGTGATTTTAACAATGACTCTGCAGCTTCGTTGGAAGCCAGGAGATCAAATTCAGCCTTTTTCTGAAGTAATTCTTTTGAAAGATCTGCATTGGGTGAGTCCACACATTTAGACTGAAGTTCTGATATATCTCTAGCAAGGCTAGCACTTTTCTCTGAGGTGATCTTTCTCTGATAAGCTGAGTAAGATATTATCTCTCCTCTCAGGTAAGCTTTGCATGCCTCCCAGATGACTGCTGCCGATGTATCTGACAAAGTTTGGGTCAGAAAGCAATAAAGAATGAAAGCGCCAGGGGGAGAGTTTCATAGATCTACCAGGAAGAGAGATGTCGACAACCACTGTTGCATGGGTCAGATATCACAATGGGATTGTAGGAGCATGAACTAGCAGATGGTAGGAGTTTGCTATCAATGAGAAAGTAATCAATACGGGAGAGAAAAAAGAAAACTGTTTAAGCGCCAGGCATCTGCGACTGCATATTGCTCCATAAACATCTGAATTACTTTTGCTGATTTAGATAGACCAGAGGGCTTATTGGATGATCGATCAAGTGAAGGGTCAAGACGGCAATTGAAATCACCAGCAAGAATGAGTTGGTGGGAGTCCAAGTCAGAGAAAGAGAAAAATATGTTTTTGAAAAAATTATCGTTGTCCCAGTTTGGGCCATACACATTTGCCAAAATCAGGTTATGACCTCCTATTTTGCCTGTGATGACGACATAGCACCCATTTGTGTCAGACACCACTTTGGTCACGGAGAACGGCACTGATTTGTGAATAAGAATTGCAACCCCCCTGGCTTCACTTGAAAAAGAGGAGTGAAAGAATTGGCCCACCCAGCCCCTCCGGAGATTAAGGTGATCTGAAGGCAGAAGGTGAGTTTCTTGTAAAAAGGCTATTTTAGTGTTTAAACGTGTAAGGTGGTTAAACGCTTTGTTGCGTTTGACAGGGGAGTTCATACCCTTAACATTCCAACTAACAAATCTTAAAGCGCCACCCGGTGTACGCAGGGTATTTGTGTTCGCCATCATGTGATAGGATGTTTTTGGGGGCGTGTGCAAATATCAATCATTGATTCGTCTGCCAGAGACAACGCCTGTTCCCATCCCCGCACCGGAGATGAGAGGTAGAACACTTGACTAAGTTGGGCACATAAAGTTGTAAGAGCAGCATGCACGCAGGATACAAGAAAATACACATAAAACACATAAAAACTAACTGAGATTACATTAACCCGAAACCAGTTGCAACAGGTATAAACAGGCTTACATTTAGCAATTGGCGCTAACCAAGAACAAACATTGTCAGAAACCCAAAACAACGAACAAATCAAATATAGCCTCGTTAATAGAGCAGGAACGTCAAGCTAGAGCTAACATGTTTGGCTAACGAGGCAAATAAAACACATTGCGCTAGTTAGCGCCGCCAGATACACACAAACAAAAGGCACATACGCTCAGTGAATGCAAAGTTCAGCGAATGCAAAGTTCAGTCGCTTATGTGTTATCCGCCTGCAGACCGTGGACACATTTACTGGCTTCTGCGACAGTCGGGAGCCATACTCGCTCTCCGTTAGGCAAGGTAACGCGTAGCTTGGCAGGATACAGAAGAGCCGGCTTGTAGCCCCGCTGGTAGAGCTCCGCCATGCAAGCTTTGAACAGGTCCGGGCTGTAGTCACCATAAAGGCGAATCTTGTGGCCATTGTAGAGCAGGTCGCCTCCTTTACGTGCCTCCTGAATAACCAGGTCCATGATTTGAAAACGGTGGAACCGTATGATGACAGGTCGTGGCCGCTCGCCTGGAGCAGGTTTTGGAGCAGGGCTTCTGTGGGCTCGGTCCAGTTCAGGGAGAGAGCCAAGCACCTTTGCGCCAAAGACATCCAGGAGCATTTGGGAAAAGAAAGTGGATGGACGGTTGCCTTCTGTGTTCTCAGGTAGGCCGATTATCCTTATATTCTGCCGTCTGCTGCGGCCCTCTAGGTCGGCCATCTTGGTCCGTAAGGCCTCATTATCCCGTTGCATGGCGGAGCACGCTGTCTCCAGTTGCTGGATGCGGAGGTCAGTGGCGGTGGCATTGTCTTCCAAGGAGGACATTCGCTGCCCATGGTCAGCGACCTTCATGTGCAGGGTGTCCAACGTTGAAGTCAACCAGTCGAATGAAGTTTTGAAGTCGGCAGCAAGCGCAGGCCGGTGCTCCTCCAGTAGGGAGCTAATCTGATGCTAGCGCTAGCCGACGCAGAGGACGGTGCAGGATGACCTTTATCTACTTTGCCCTTTTGGACATTGTGAGGTTGCCTGTATGGTCAACGCTATTTCTAAAGCTTGTTGCAAAAGAATATTCTGAAAAAGGACGAGCATAAAAAGGTCTAGATGTGGGAGCGAGCAGCGTACACGTCTACCTCTGCATTCAGGAAGTCAGTTCTAGTTATTATTATACAGTTATAGTTATTATTATACAGTTATTATTATACAGTTCTAGTTATTATTATACAGTTATTATTATACAGTTCTAGTTATTATTATACAGTTCTAGTTATTATTATACATGTATAGTTATTATTATACATTTATAGTTATTATTATACATTTATAGTTATTGTTATACATTTATAGTTATTATTATACAGTTATTATTATACAGTTCTAGTTATTATTATACATGTATAGTTATTATTATACAGTTCTAGTTATTATTATACAGTTCTAGTTATTATTATACATGTATAGTTATTATTATACAGTTCTAGTTATTATTATACAGTTCTAGTTATTATTATACAGTTCTAGTTATTATTATACATGTATAGTTATTATTATACATTTATAGTTATTATTATACATTTATAGTTATTATTATACAGTTCTAGTTATTATTATACAGTTATTATTATACAGTTCTAGTTATTATTATACATGTATAGTTATTATTATACATTTATAGTTATTATTATACATTTATAGTTATTGTTATACATTTATAGTTATTATTATACAGTTATTATTATACATTTATAGTTATTATTATACAGTTCTAGTTATTATTATACATGTATAGTTATTATTATACAGTTCTAGTTATTATTATACATGTATAGTTATTATTATACAGTTCTAGTTATTATTATACATGTCTAGTTATTATTATACAGTTCTAGTTATTATTATACATGTATAGTGATTATTATACATTTATAGTTATTGTTATACATTTATAGTTATTATTATACATGTATAGTTATTATTATACATTTATAGTTATTATTATACATTTATAGTTATTATTATACAGTTATAGTTATTATTATGCATTTATAGTTATTATTATACATGTATAGTTATTATTATACATTTATAGTTATTATTATACAGGTATAGTTATTATTATGCATTTATAGTTATTATTATACATGTATAGTTATTATTATACATTTATAGTTATTATTATACAGTTATAGTTATTATTACACAGTTCTAGTTATTATTATACATTTATAGTTATTATTATACAGTTCTAGTTATTATTATACATTTATAGTTATACATGTATAGTTATTATTATACATTTATAGTTATACATGTATAGTTATTATTATACATGTATAGTTATTATTATACAGTTCTATTTATTATTATACAGTTCTAGTTATTATTATACATGTATAGTTATTATTATACAGTTCTAGTTATTATTATACATTTATAGTTATTATTATACAGTTCTAGTTATTATTATACATTTATAGTTATACATGTATAGTTATTATTATATATGTATAGTTATTATTATACAGTTCTATTTATTATTATACAGTTCTAGTTATTATTATACATGTATAGTTATTATTATACATTTATAGTTATACATGTATAGTTATTATTATACATGTATAGTTATTATTATACATTCATAGTTATTATTATACAGTTCTAGTTATTATTATACATGTATAGTTATTATTATACATTTATAGTTATTATTATACAGTTCTAGTTATTATTATACATGTATAGTTATTATTATACATGTATAGTTATTATTATACATTTATAGTTATTATTATACAGTTCTAGTTATTATTATTATACAGTTCTAGTTATTATTATACATTTATAGTTATTATTATGCATTTATAGTTATTATTATACCATTTATAGTTATTATTATACCATTTATAGTTATTATTATACATTTATAGTTATTATTATACAGTTCATAGTTATTATTATACATGTATAGTTATTATTATACATGTATAGTTATTATTATACATTTATAGTTATTATTATACATTTATAGTTATTGTTATACATTTATAGTTATACATTTATAGTTATTGTTATACATGTATAGTTATTATTATTAATACGAGTTTGTTGATGTGGAAGAGTGTAAAAACAGAAAACCTCCCTCTTGGTTTGAGTGGCAGAAGAAATGAGCTGAAACACATGAAACTAAAGGACGTTCATCCACTCACCTGGCTGAGAAGAACCGGCCGGTCCACCGTCACTGCAGCGAGTCAAACGGCCTGTGTGTGTGTGTGTGTGTGTGTGTGTGTGTGTGTGTGTGTGTGTGTGTGTGTGTGTGTGTGTGTGTGTGTGTGTGTGTGTCTGCTGCGTCCTGATAGCGTTCAGTGTTGCAGCAGCTTTCTTGAGGACGTCAGAGTGAAACCCAACAAGTTCTCCTCCTCTCCTCTCTGTCTTTCTCTGTCACTCTTTATTTTCCAGCTCTGTCTCTCCTCCTCCTCCTCCTCCTCCTCTTCTTCTTCCTCTCCTCCTCCTCCTCCTCCTCCTCTTCTTCTTCCTCTCCTCCTCCTCCTCCTCTTCCTCCTCCTCCTCTCCACTTCTTTTTCTGTTCCCCTCCTCCTCTTTCAGCCCCTCCCACTCTGACCATCTGTTTCTTTTGGTAAACTTCATAGATATTGTACTGAAGCTCCTCCTGCTGCTCCTCTTTCTCCTCCTTTTCCTCCCACTCCTCTCCTTCCAGACTCTCATTCTCTGATAAATACTTTCTTTCCTCAGCGCTCTTCTTTTCTTTTCTTTGTTCTCTTCTTCTGCGTTTCTCTTCTTCTACGTTTCTCCTTTTCTACGGCTGTTTCTCAATACCCAAGTACACAAGTACGGACTTGTGAACTTCTGAAGTCTGGACTTGGAGTCTGGACTTGAAGTCCAGACTTCAGAAGTACGGTGAATTGGAACGGAAGCTTACTTGATGACGTCATCACGTTGGCAGCTCTTTCTTCACGCACGTATATTTAAAGAGCCAGTGGCGGGAAAAGGTATAGAAGATTGCTGTGGATACAACGTTATATTAGATATAATATATATTAGATATTAATTTATTTGATGTAATATATATTAGATATGTCGTTATGATAAAGCTGCTTCTGATTATTATATATATATTATATATATATATTATATATATAATTATAGATATATAATATTACACATCTATATATTACAGATATATTATATATATAATGTATATATATTAATATATTATATATAATGCCGTTATAATAAAGCTGCTTCTGATTATTATATATATATATATATATATATATATATATATATATATATATATATATATATATATATATTATTATAGATGTATTACACATCTATATATTATAGATATATTATATATAATAGTAATGGATCGGACCCGGAGGATTGCGGTTGCGGTCGGCCATCTCTATCAAGAAGCCGAAGAGGAGGCGAATCCTTCAAAGAAGAGCCGTGATGCAGCGGAGGGAGAGGAGACGCGCCTTAACAGCATCTTTATTGCTTTGTAAGTCTGTCTTAACATTACACTTTGTTTTAACCAGGCTACCCGTTGTTCTTCTTTGTAACCTGTCCTCCCACTTACAGGTAGACTTGACAGTTTACTTCGTACACCCAAAGAAATAATGTGGTTTAATAGTGTATAACACTTAGATTGAATGTTTTAGGGACTTGATCATTTAGTTTAATGTAGTTTCTGCTGCTGTTGTACTGGTTATACTGGGAGGTGTATCTAATATAAATTCTTTCATATTGGATGAAGGAAATACCTCAAAAACTAGATTACATAGAAAATACCTTTACATTAGAACACTGCTCATGTAAACATTTATTGCATGGCTGTTGCAATATAAATATATAATCTACCGAGGCCTGATAAGATGGCAGGCAGAAGAGGTTTGATAAAGTAACATTATAAAAGTATTTAAATATTAAATCCATTAGGCTATATTTCACATACACACCTACCATGTGTCTTCTTGGTCCGCAAACATCAAGAGGTTGATCATCAGTGCAGTTAGATACACAAACACCACTACACATTAAACTAAGGTACCTGAACGCATCTGTGTCTCGTACATTAGTCATTAACCAGGACAGACACAACAGTGTTCATGTCTACGATCCAGAGATCATGGAGGCTGCAGTGACTTCTGCACTCTGGTGAGATAGGTGTGTGTTTTACACTGCCTGTCGACCAGTAACATACACAGAAACCTTCTCCAGCATAAGCAAGCACACGTCAGATATTAATACTGGTAGACTTCAACAATTCATATTTAGAAATCATTATTTATTATTATTAAACAGTCAAAACACAAATACATATACTACATACATTAATGTTACAACAATGTTTCAAAAATAATATCCTATTTTTTAACAGGACCAAAGTCCTGTTCAGCAGTATGTGCAACTGAAGGACCATGTCCCGATTCTTTCTGTGTTCTGGTCTGAAGCTGACCTGAGACCAGCCTTCAGGCTCTCCAGGAACAGGATCAACATACTGGTCTGAAGCTGACCTGAGACCAGCCTTCAGGCTCTACAGGAACAGCATCAACATGGTCTGAAGCTGACCTGAGACCAGCCTTCAGGCTCTCCAGGAACAGGATCAACATGGTCTGAAGCTGACCTGAGACCAACCTTCAGGCTCTCCAGGAACAGGATCAACATGGTCTGAAGCTGACCTGAGACCAGCCTTCAGGCTCTCCAGGAACAGCATCAACATGGTCTGAAGCTGACCTGAGACCAGCCTTCAGGCTCTCCATGAACAGGATCAACATGGTCTGAAGCTGACCTGAGACCAGCCTTCAGGCTCTCCATGAACAGGATCAACATGGTCTGAAGCTGACCTGAGACCAGCCTTCAGGCTCTCCAGGAACAGGATCAACATGGTCTGAAGCTGACCTGAGACCAGCCTTCAGGCTCTCCAGGAACAGGATCAACATGGTCTGAAGCTGACCTGAGACCAGCCTTCAGGCTCTCCAGGAACAGGATCAACATGGTCTGAAGCTGACCTGAGACCAGCCTTCAGGCTCTCCAGGAACAGGATCAACATGGTCTGAAGCTGACCTGAGACCAGCCTTCAGGCTCTCCAGGAACAGGATCAACATGCTGGTCCAGATGCTGCCCCGGCAAAACAACCATGGATGGAGCCATGAGCTTGAGCTGCTGGTGACGGTGTGCTGGCTGCTGGTGGAGCCTCCTACAGGGTCACCTCAGACATCTGCCATGCCACCGTGTGCAGGACCGTCCACAGCGTGGTGGAGGAAATGATGACGATCCTCCATAGAGTTGTGCATTTCCCCAAAGCAGAGGAGATGGAGGAGGTGGGGCCTTGCCGGCCATGAGGCGCTCCGCTGTGCTGCCGGTGCCATCGATGGGTGTCACGTCCGGATTCTTCCTCCTGCAGAGCACATGAGGGCATTATAGATATATATATATTAATTATATAAACAGAAAACGGAGCGGGATCAGAGGAAGGCTTGCTGCCCAGAAGGACTGCCTCATGTCTGGGTCAACATGACTACTTGTAGATACTAAACCTCCCCAGATGAAGTTATGTCCACTGGAAGAACATAGTTCTTTTGCAATGTTCTTCTTCTTGTTCTGTCTAATTGAAATGTAACTGCCTGACTGTAAATAACTATCTGTAAACAACAGGACTTTGTAATTGTTTGTTGTTGTAAATATACACAATTGCTTGAATATCCTGGGTTGAAAATCAAACAATACATTTATTTACAAGCTTCTCATTCTATATGGGCCCAGGTTTCCTCAGATGTCCCTTCATTAAAATTGTAGGTTATAATGCACATTGATAGAGCATAATCAGTCTGCACAATATGGATAGAGAGGAGCTAACAAGTCGGTCAGAAGTTAAAAGACAGGGCTCTAGGTCAACGTTAAAGTTAAATTAAAATGTAATTGTAATAATAAAACGGATTTAACGTTACCTGTAAACAAACAATAGACTATTGAGACCAAAAGATTGTTCGTTAGATTCAACCAAACCGAATTATAGCTCATGTTTAACCGTTCAACGGAGACGTCAATACCACCGGCAAATTTCAAAAAGACTTCCCGACATCAGGCTGTTCTAGTCGGGCCCCGTGACGCTGAGCCCCGGTGCTGGTTTACTGACGGTCCCGCTAGCGGCTCCGACATCGCCGGAGCAAATTTTTAAATCGGCTGATTCTCGACAAACCGAAGACCAAATTGATTCTTAAACAACTAACTTATCACCTAAAAACATCCTAAAATTACTCTGTGTGACTTAACAGCAGTAGTATTTAGAAAGTTTCAACTTACAGTTGTGTTGTCTCCGCCGCCATTTCTTCTGTTTGCTGGAGTGAAATGCATTCTGGGATATTTGGCCGTCCAAAGTACACACAAGTCAGCACCGATGCAAGCTCGGTAAAATGGGAGGAGCGAGCCACATCCGGGCATTTTCACCGTGCTTGGCTCGACGCGAACTTTGAATTGGAACAGTACTTGGGCTCGGACTGATGACGTTTCAGAAGTTCACGAGTTCACAAGTACAGAGAAGTACACATATTGAGAAACGGCCCTTTTCTACGTTACTCCTCTTCTGCATTACTCTTCTTCTGCATTTCTCTTCTTCTACGTTTCTCCTTTTCTGCGTTTCAGAGTGAATGCCCCCCTGCTGGGTCGAGTATCATGTTTGGCTTTAAGCTCCGACCACATACATCACCAGCTGGATGAAGCTCATGTCTTTGTGAAAGTGAACAGAGAACAGTTCTCCCGTTGCTGTGTCTCCGGTGTATAGAGCAAACATGTAAGTCTCTTTGCATAAAAGCGTCAGCTAAATGAAATGTAATGTAACACAAGAAAGTAAAGGGAGCATGAACACGCTAACATTGATGTAAATGTATGCACAAACACAGGACTTTCACCCAGGAGACCGGTGTTTGTGTCGTTAGTATCGTTGGTCACGTGACTCCTTTATTGAATCGCTCATCAGTCAAGTTGGCATCAACCTCCTAAATGAAACGCTTTGCTGCCGAAACTAACTTCCTGTGGAGACCAAAGCTTATTTTGAAAGGACGCTCCATCGCTCTCACCTGTTAGCCACACCCACCTCATCAGCTCCATCACTCTCACCTGTTAGCCACACCCACCTCATCAGCTCCATCACTCTCACCTGTTAGCCACACCCACCTGATCAGCTCCATCACTCTCACCTGTTAGCCACACCCACCTCATCAGCTCCATCACTCTCACCTGTTAGCCACACCCACCTCATCAGCTCCATCACTCTCACCTGTTAGCCACACCCACCTAATCAGCTCCATCACTCTCACCTGTTAGCCACACCCACCTCATCAGCTCCATCACTCTCACCTGTTAGCCACACCCACCTGATCAGCTCCATCACTCTCACCTGTTAGCCACACCCACCTCATCAGCTCCATCACTCTCACCTGTTAGCCACACCCACCTCATCAGCTCCATCACTACCTTCCTCCTCCCCGGTACGACCCTTCCTGTTAGGACTTCTCTACCTTCCTCTTTCCCGGTACGACCCTTCCTGTTAGGACTTCTCTACCTTCCTCTTACCCGGTACGACCCTTCCTGTTAGGACTTCTCTACCTTCCTCTTCCCCGGTACGAGCCTTCCTGTTAGGACTTCTCTATCTTCCTCTTTCCCGGTACGACCCTTCCTGTTAGGACTTCTCTACCTTCCTCTTCCCCGGTATGAGCCTTCCTGTTAGGACTTCTCTATCTTCCTCTTTCCCGGTACGACCCTTCCTGTTCGGACTTCTCCACCTCTTCCCCGGTACGAGCCTTCCTGTTAGGACTTCTCTACCTTCCTCTTACCCGGTACGACCCTTCCTGTTAGGACTTCTCTACCTTCCTCTTCCCCGGTA